>JAJHUR010108980.1:1131-17801 GCA_027495735.1 Lutjanus campechanus | reverse complement strand
ACACACACACACACACACACACACACACACACACACACACACATCTTCAGGTGTGTTTAGTGTCCAGGTGTTAAGGGAAAGTTCTTTGCAGTTCAGCTGAAATCTCCCCGATGACAGACGCATGACTGTAACCACCGACAGAGTGTGTGTGTGTGTGTGTGTGTGTGTGTGTGTGTGTGTGTGGGGAGGTAAGCTCCCACTGATCCTCTGTACCAGCATCCAGAGATGAAACTGTGGCGGCTCAAACCCTCATCAGCAGGGGGCGGGGGGGTGGTGGTGGTGGTGTGTTGTCACTTTCACTCGTCCTGACTGTTCCACCTTCTCTATCTGATCCGTCCTTATCTGATCTGTCCATGCTGGGATAAAATGTGGCCTGAATGACTCTGAGATGAGTACAGGCCAAAGCTCCCTCGGTGAGTTCAGTTCACTGAGGACAGATGTGAAAAAATGTCTCAGAAAGTTAAATGTCTGTCTGTCCACCATTTGACTAAGAGCTGTTTTATGTCCTTTGAAGTCCAAGACGAGTCTCTGTCTCGAGTCTGAGTGTCTTCATGAGTGATTGCATTTCAGCTTTCTGAACACTAACATTTGTTAAAAGCATTTAGACAAGATGAAGGTGTTTCTGAATCGTGAGGTGTTTTCAGACTGCAGGAACTTTTCCATCGTTCTAAGAACTGTTGGAGTTCCCATCCTTTTTTTTTTTTATTATTGATTCTGCACCACCATATTAAATAAACCATCGTAGTTCTTAGAACGCCATTTTGAGTGGCTACACTTCCAACACAAGAGTAACTTTTGAGGGGCCTAAGTGCACAGTGATTGGTCCAGACGTGAGGCCATGCAGCCCCAACAACCGCCATTTTTTAAACCCACGTATAAACATGAGCAGTGTAAACAACAGCTCATGAAAGCTCAGAATTATTTAAAAGACGGAACAAAACACAGACAAACACCACAGTACCTCATTATAATGCTCGCGTTCTTGCGATTTGGATATTGCACTTGGGCCATATTGCGATTTTATTGCAATTGCGATTAATGGCGCAGCCCCTACGTTCAACTGCTTAATCTAAACTCACACGTCTCCTTTCAAACTTCATTATAATCATAAAACCCCCAACACACAGCTCCGACCCCAGGCTCCTGCATCTCATTTAGTCGTTGTCATAGTAACGATTGTTGATGTATGTTGCGCAGAGGTGATGTTGGTCTACCAACTGCCGGCCGACTAATGTCAAGGACCTGATCACACTGCAGCCATGCGGAGGACGGATCAGAACCGTGGAATCAACCGGTGAGGCTCCTCTTCAGACTGTATTTACATTCAAGAGACGAAGCCCTCTAGTGGTCATAGTAATTTTGACCTCTACACGTGATAGCTGACTCCTACACGTTATAAGGACAGTTGAGAGGCGGAGCATCAAGAGTAGTTGCCATCTCCTCAAAATGATGCAAAAAGCCTGGATGTATTTTATCTCTTCTTGGCCCCGAGGATGGATCATATGCGTCACAGCCAGACACAAGGGAGAAGGCTGCGAACACTACATGAGGTAAGAGACAAAGCTTTGTTTTGACAACTTGTAAATAAATGTTAACTTGTTAATAGCAATCAGCTGTGAAATTGGTGCTGATGAGGTCTGTGGGTCTCTGTGGGTTGCTGGTTTTTGCATGGATCCAGGTCCCACCTTTCAAATAACAGATGGGTCTAGTTTGGTTCCAGGTAGAACGTTACTTTTTGGGTTCAGGCACAAATGTTTGTACCTGTGCAGACCTCTTCCAGGAATAGATGCAAATGAACTTTTCACTTTTTTAAATTCATTACAATACCGATACTTTTTGTCACAATTTAAGATTTTTAAATGTGTTGCACTGCTGCACCACGCAGCATCACGTTTCCTTCCTGTGTGACTCTGCATGCTTGGTTCTCACGTCTCGTAGGTTTCCACAGTCATGTGACAGCAAAACAAAAACGTCAGGACAGTCTATTGGCACAAACCAATCGATACCAAATGATCAGCTTATGTCGATCCTGCAGAATCCTGAGAAGTGAGGAGCCACGTTAGGCAAATGGGTAGCAACCACAGATTACATCACTTACATGGTTAAGTAATGTTTTTAGTCTTTGTTAGATAAAACAACTAAATCATTTTCAGGATGTGCTCATATCACAAAGTGTGAGGCTCTCTTCTTCTGTCTGTTATTACCCATAGAGGTTTAGCAGTACAGAGTGGAGGAATGTAGACAGCAAGCTGTGGGTCACCTACATCACTCTTAAAACTCAACCACCAACACCCCCGTGATGCACCTCTCCTGTGGGTTGTGTCACCACTCCCTCACCCATAATGACTTCAGACTAGTCAATGATCAACCATCTATACTCCATCTGCTGAAGTATTCCTGCATAACTCTTTGTCAGTACGTGTGGAACGTTCTGACAGCTTTGCACATCTGAAAGTCTGAGCCAAGCTTCGTGTTTTTTTTACACTGCATTCAATATGTACTAAAGAAGTATACATATTTACGTGTGTGTGTGTGTGTGTGTGTGTGCATCTGATGCGACATGTTAACTGAATTCTTGGAAAATAATTGCAAAGAGTTGGGATTTTTGTGAGTTTTTTCCAACTGACTCTTCATAAAGAAACAAATGTCAGTTCAACATTTGGTCTCCACCTCTCTCTACGTGCTACCAGTGTTCATTTTGTTTTGTTGCACTGTTATCCCTGCATCACTTTTCATTCAGTTGCTTGTGTGTGCGTATGAGTGAGTGTGTGATCAGTGGACATCTACATCTTGTCCAAAGCTAATTTCGAATACCACTGGACCAAACCACTTATTTTATTTGTGCACATTCATGACTATGTGCTGAGGAAACTCTGTGATTCTGAATTTTTGAGAACCTTGCTCCACGCCGGCCACAGAGGCGTTACGTTTTCAGGTCGTCCCGTTCTTGTCAACGTGATGTCTCAAGAGCACCTTGAGGAAATTTCTTCAAACTTGGTACAAATGACCACTTGGACTAAAGGATGAACTGATTATATTTTGGTGGTCAAAGAAACAAAGTAGCCTGCCTGTGCCAGAGGAAAAAGCATGCAACACATTCAAACAGATATTATCCAGCAAGAAAACCATACAATATAAGATACAAAGATGTTTTAAATGCCACTTCTCTTTGAAACAATTTAACAAGACAACATGAGACACGCATGAGACTTTGATTATATTTGAATTGTTATGTGTAACTGTCAAGTTGGTTTTGACTTTTTTTTAGATGCATTTGTTTGGCGCTTTGAGCACCACAAGCCGAGTGCCATTTAGTCACATGATATCTGAGGAAAGGCAGACATCTCTATGGCCGATATCTCCAACTCTCAGCAGCTAACGCCAAAAAAATCCAGATGGAAAAACAGCGCTACAGGTCAGGGGAAAAATACGTATTTTTGATTTGGGGGTGAACTGTCCCTTTAACCAAACTAGCAGCCATGTAAGTCAGATGCTAACTGCAGTGTAAATAAACTTTGCCTCGCTCATGTTTGTTGACAGTGTTACCAACCTTGCATGAAGCCTTTGGATAATCTCCTTCTGAAGCATCCAAAAGACCATCTTCTGTTGTATTATTCTGTTCATTTTGGTGATGACCACGTTGTCGGTTGGAATGATACTGCGTCATAGTTTGATGTCATCAGCATTTTGAACGAAACCAGTTTCACAAAGTTGAGCAACTGTTGCTGCTCAGTGTCAGAAAGGTTTCAGGCGCTTTACACCATGCAGCTTAACTGCAACTTAGTATCACCTGTGTTTCAACTGACTAAGAAGTTGCATGAGAGTTTGACTGTAAAGCCAGCACTCAGGTGTAAAGGTAAAGTAGAGCGAGTTAATAGGAAGTCCTCTGCACCAGATGCGGAGCCTGGTGTCCGCGTCTCGATGCCCGCGAGCCCGACTCTTACGCCCGCTCGGCTCGTGTTGCACAACGTGGCCGTTTCATGGCAAAAAAAAAAACACAAAAAAAAAACGGCGGAGACACCAGAGGAAAGCCGAGAGGGAAGAAGAGGGGAGGAGGGCTGGAGGAGAAAGAATTGCAACTGTCATCACAAACAAGAACCATCTGTCTCATTTGTGTAACTTGTTTTCTTTTAATATGAGAAGTATGCTGAAGAGATCTGGGAGTTTGAGAGAGGCCTGGGAGGGCCGGGCCCTGGGCTAAAGCCAGCCTTCTCCTGGGTTCCATGAGCAAGGGGCATTATTATCCAGCCAACCTGCACTGTTAACCCTTCGCACTCACAACACGCACTGACAGCATCAGAAAACCTTTAACCTGAGGTATGCGGAGCTACCTGGGGTGTAATTTGAACTATTAGCTGCCTGTCTGGGAGAAGAATTGGCTCGAGGATTTATGTGAGAGGGTGAAATCATACAATCATTATCTCGTTACCTCTCATACCTTCAGGAAGTGTTTATTAGACAAGTACCAGCGCTTCTGAGGGCTGTGAATATCAAATTGTCAATCAAATTGTGTTTATCACTTGATGTTGGTTCATTATGTTGTATTCCTTATGAAGTTTGTGAGGTTTATGTGTTGTAGGCTGCACCTAAGTACAGTTATCAGCGCTTACACTGCAGCTATTACATACCATGTTTGTGTTGATATACTGCATAACGGTTAGTTCAACTTAATCTGCAGAATTTCCCTAATTTGTACACACAAAACAAACCTGTCCAAAACAAGCCTGTCCAAAAGTCCAAACTTTACACATTTACAAGACGGACGACTTCATTACTTTATTTAGGGCAACATTGTGTTGCACTATTCCCTAGATTTAATCAGTGGTGGACAGTAAAAAAGTACATTTACTTGAGTACTGTACTTAACTACATTTTTTGAGAACCTGTATTCAAACAAAACTCAGTAATGGTGATGGCAGGAGAAAGACAAAATTAAATCTCAAGATGTTATTATGATTAGAAAAAGATAAATAATTCCAGGTAGGCTTTTAATGTTGGATTGTTTTTATCAGGGTGAAAAATACCACACAATTAAGGTATATATATATACTGCCCCTGAAGCCAAGTACTCTAGTGCTTTGAGTAACATTTTGACTGAGGAACTTTCACTTGTAGTTGAGTAATATTTGATCAGGAGCATCTATACTTTGACTCAAGTACTGGGGTTGAGTACTTTGTCCACCTCTGGACTTGTCACACATGTGACATGTCTGATTAGCCACCCAAAGTGCCACCCATTATCCTCATGTATGATTTGTTATCTGTCCACTGAGAAGCGGGACCATAGTTTGGCTAAAAATGGTATGGTATATGTAGCTATAAACAGCTGCTTTCTCTAAATACTGTATTGGAAACTTAAAGTTATTCTTAAATTAATAGTGAAAGGAGACCTGCACTCTATGTGTCCCTTCATCATGTTTGTCAGCCTTTCTTGTGAAATTCTGGTACGATTTTAAGCTCCGGTCTTATGATGCCAGGTGTAGCTTCTGGTTGTCCAGATTGGCCTTATGTGAGAGAGCTACATCATGTCCAGTTGTAAACTCCATTGCGGAGAACAGAATCCACGTGAATGTAAGATAAAATTCCAGTGCTGAAACATTTCCCTAACTGTGTTGGCTGCTTCATATGTTTAGTTAAGATCAGTAATTTAAAATGAAACAACCTAATCAACATTTATGTTTTTAGCCTTATCTTTCTCAAAGCCCATTTCCCATAAGTTTTAGACCACTGTAATGCTAGCCCAGATGTGACATCATGAGTCAGTAAGTGAAGCAAGGTATGTCTTTTGTCATACCAATACTGTATCTGGGAAGTATTATCTGTAGAGAATTTCTGGGGTCAGGGTTCTGAGATTTAAGCTTTAACAGTTTTAACATATTAAAGTAAATGGTTTTGGGGGAATTTTACTGGTTTTGTTATTTAGCCTTCCAAAAGTAGGACGATCTCAAAGATGCCTGTCACTGTTTTTAATATATGCCTTTTGCTTGCAATTCCCCTCAAAAACAGAGAAAAATACAAGTTAAAATCATTTATAATGGGCGATGCTAACTTATGCTAGCTAGAAATGTCAATTACACAGCAGTATCTACCTAAAGTTTGCTAACGTTAGCTACAATTAGCCACCATACTGGTCTTAGCAGCAAACTCCCCTGTCTTTAATGTATTGAGAAAATGTGAGTTTTTTTTTTTTTTTAAATTCTCTTCATACAGAGACACTATGTAAAAATACAAAATAAGGTAACTGCTAGTATTTTTCAACTACTTATGAAAACATTTGTCGAAGAAACTCTTTATGCTAGGCCAACGTTGTCCTTCACTTGAGCATAACTGCTTCCTAATCCAGTAATAAGTCCCTCCAGGAAGTTGCGATGTTGCGATCACAACGATTCACGCAAATTCAACCATTCCCCGTACTGTGCGACCTTGCAATTTTGTCCAAACTCTGCAACTTTTCTTTGAAAATTTGGCCAATCGTTGTTTCCTGCAAATTACAATTACTACAAATTGCAATTACATTTTTTCAAATTTGTCACAGTTACTGAAAAGAACTCAACATTTGTCCTTGTTATTGCCATTTATCAATGCTTTGTGCACTTTTATTTTATCATTTTGTGCAGTTCTGACTGAGTTTGACATTCCCAAAGATTCTCCAAAGATTCTGCTTCTTTGTGGAACACCCCACAGTTGCACACATAAAGCACATTTTTATCATTTATGTAATCCTGAGCCTTTTTGGTGAGGTTAGAACACTCTGAACAGAATACGGTTGGGTCTCCCTGGAACAAGTTGCCTTTGATGTTTAATGAATTCTATTTTAAAAGAAATCGCAACAGTTTTTTGCAATTTTCTCCTGGTCCCACAATTTCATTGCAAAAAATGCCTGAAAGCATCATAACATGCATTCCAATTGTTTTTTTGTTTTTTATTTAGAAAAGCTGCCATGAAATCATGCATTTTAGACCGCAACAATCCCCCAAAAAAGGCATGCAAATCCCTGGAGGGACTGAGTAATTGAGCAAATTGTCAGGCTAAACTTGCTTTTAAACACGCTTTTGAAATGATTACCACTACTCTGCTCAAGACGAGTGTATTCAACATGGAAAATCTTTTAGCCTGTAAATTGTCTGTATGGATGCTGGGTAACAGCACAAAATATCAGCTACGAGAAGTTTCATTCCACAAATATTTACGAGGCTTTACAACCCATATTTGTTGCATCTTAATTTTCGACACCCTCCCACACACACGCAAATACACTAAGTGGTAAAACCCGACTGTCAGCCTCTTGTCTCGCCACAACTGCAGCAAACCACAAAAGGCATTACAGCTCTCTGACTGACTGACTGCCTTACTGTACATATGGCTGTCTGACAGACTGAACACACACACACACACACACATAGGCCAACAGACATTCCCAATCAGTGTGGCCACCACCACCCACCTCATCTAGGCCATCGCGGTGGCTTAATGAAGGACAGATCCCCACCGTCGCAGACCCAGAGTGGTTAGGGTTACACTTTCCGCAGAGGGGGAGCGCGCTGGAACCGGCGTAAGTCAAAGATATTGCAGGGGAAGGAGCGAGAGAGCTGTAGGGGGGTAGTATGATATTGATAGAGACAGAAGGAGGGAAAAACCTTGTGCCATGTGGTCTGCATTTCACTGTAATCCCTGTTCTAGCCCGGTGTTCCTGCCTCTGTTCCCTCTTCAGCCCAAACCCAATCAGGCGCACGCTGAAACCCGAGCGGCCACTCCGGTTCTTCCCAAAACCAGACTACCAGGTTCCCAGCGCCGCGGGAAACGCATTCATTTATCTCTGCTTCATATACTGTATGCGGTGATATATGGCGCATAAATTATGTTTATAGGTGTCAGGGGTGCAGGGAAGGACCTCAGGGTGTAATGTACCTCACACAAACAGCGCGCACACACATGCACGCACACACAAAATGCTGCACGGTGCACACACACACTGTGGCCACATAATAATGCAGCTGAAAGACACGGGAAATGGACGATTTTATTGAAATATGTGTATGTCTGTCAGCAGGCCTCTGTGTGTGTGTGTGTGTGTGTGTCTCGGAGCTTGGTGGTGGAATAAAATCTGCTCCTTTTCACTTTCCATCTTTTTATCCTCTCATGTTCTTTCTTTTCCTTCTGGGCAACATTGTTTTTGTGGCATTTTTCTCTCACGCTACAGATGCTCAGATACCATTTTACCCTTCCCGACGTAGATTACGATATCTGAACTTTGTGTATCGAGTACTGATCTGATACCAGTGCTATGAAAATACATATTGTTATTAGTACACTCATTCTTTAGAACTGGGGCAAAACTGTATTTTTACAGGGATTTTGGGTTTACCCTCTAAATGTAGTTTAAAACTGAAGTTCAGGAACTAGACCACACCACCCTCGTCCAATCACTATCACCTGCTTCCCTGATTCAAAACACCTGTATCTCCCACAAATCCAATCACCCGTGTGCTGCCAATCAGACATACACACCTTCTCATTCCAATCACCTGTCCATACCTATATAAACACATCCTACCCTCCTCTCTGTCCATCTCAGTGCTCACAACCCTCCCCCCAATTCTGTTTTCTGTCCCAGCAGGTAACACACAGTTCAACAGTGGTCATCTAACAGTCAGCCACAAGTTCTGCCTCATCTGGCCCAGGATCCCTCTACAAGAAGCTAATCCTCCCTACATCTACCTGGGTCTCCGCTGCACGCTCTGTTCCCACCTCAAGACACTAATGTTCAGCTAATACTTCCATTATCAGCCATTCATTTGTATTAGTTTTTCTTCCATAGGAACCAAGGGGTTGACGCACCGAAGCTCGCCGAGACATTTTCTCCACCCTGAGTCTCGACCCCCAGGTTCCTAGCTGCTCAGCTCAACAACTGACCTCCCTTCCCCTCGACCCCTATCATCCCTCTCCCCCTCGACCCTTATATCCCATCCTTCCTGATTCCCTTTGCCGTTCCAAGTAAAATAAATTTATGGTAAATGTATGGTGTGGTCTTGTTAGTGAAGTATATATTTAAATATGTAAAATTTTATACATATTTTAAAAGGTCAAACTCTCTGCTATTATGCCTTGTAACAACCAACGTCCTAATGATGTGATTATTTACTAAATAGTATAATTTTTTGTGGCTGAGGACTTGAATGTTATCAACTCCGTCAGACACTCAAAATAATTTATAAAATAACATACAGTAGGTGTACCATGATTTTTAAAAAATGTAAACTCAGTTATTTATTTATTCATTTAGATTAAATTGAAAAGAGAACTGAGAGTTTTGTCTCCTCCATCAGCATAAATAAAGCTGTCAGATGGAATGTCTGATATCTTAAGAGTTGGCAGAATGTTACTTTTTTTTAATTTCACAGCATAGTTATAGTTATTTATTTTTTTTAAAGTTGCTCAGAGTTCTTAATGTTGATCAAAATACACATTTTTAAACCATAATTCTTATTTAGCTTATTCTTATTTAGCTTACAGAGTTGACATGTTATGGTAGAGACACATCTGAGAGCAATATTATTACATTAATTTGTTAAAATAAAATAGAAAGTTTACCAGTACTTGAGCAGTATTTCCTGCCTTTCCTCAAAACAGGAAGTGACACAGGGGTCCTTATGGCACAGCTAACCATTTTTATGCCTGATTAAATCCAGTTTTTGTAAAAAAATAAATAAATAAATAAATAAAATAAAAAATTAGTAAAAAAAATCTGATGGAGTTGGTGAAAATTTCGGACACAACTTTAAAGGGCCGACATTTTCATAAAAAAATATATATATACTGTATATTTTAAAACAAAGATGATTATAATAGCACATTTTTATATTTATGTTATAAGCAGCTATTGTTAGTTTTAGATTTTAAAGGCTTTTAACACACTTTTGAATCGTCTGAAGTTGTGAATTCTAACCCTGTATGGATTTATGAATATGGATATAATTGCTATGATTGCTCGTCACATGGTCTGGCTCAGGTCAAACTCTGTAAAACATCAATAAATGATAGAGAATGAATGCCACAGAACAGTGGTTACCAAACTTTTTTCTGGCATGCCCACCTTTCAGAGGCCAAAAAAAAAAAATTATTATTAACAATAACTCGTGATGGAACTGATGAAAAAACAGGATTCAAACGTTGAATTATGGTGTGTTATCAGGATAGAAACACCAAACCCTTTGTTTGTTTATTTCCCCCTACATAGTTCATATTCATTCAACTTTGTTTCATTCTTTATGACTCCCCTGGCCCGCCCCCTAGTTTGGGCTATGGAACATAACTTCGCCATCTTGTGGCTTAAAACACAGCATTAGGGACACTGCTGGGGGGAGTGGGGGGGCATAATTCCTTTTCAGAGATAATAAATTACCTGAACTTAGTATTACATACGTAGTATTGATATTTTGGGATCGAACTGCCCACCCACCCATACTGGAACAACCTTGTCTTTCACACACACATATACATATATATATACACAAAACACATAGTTACTTTTGAAAGAAGTGACAACAGCCATTTTTGACACAGCATATATTCCGTATTAACATACATTCATAGGCAGTATAGTCTTCTTCAGTGTATAAGTCTTTACAGATCTACAGTATGTCTCTATAATGATAGCACGTTATTATAGGAAAGCTTGGCTTTATGGTGGTGGTACAAGACAACAACAGAGTCCTGACAGTGGCATGGGAAACTGTGTGTGTGTGTGTGTGTGTGTGTGTGTGTGTGTGTGTGTGTGTGTGTGTGTGTGCGTGTGTGTGAGGAACAGGGAATATTGAGCATGTGGTCAGATGTTTGTCGCTGTGGGGCGAGGGCTCTATGTGCGCTTGGAGAGAAAGTGCTTCAGTCATCATGCATGGTGTACATGCTCGGCGACCCTCTGGCAGACCCCTTTATGTGTGTGAGTGTGTGTTTACATTGCGTTGTGTTTTGCCGGTGCATGCATGTCTCTGTGCGTTTACTCATATTTGCATTAAGCCAACTAGCGTTTGGCAGATGGCGACGTGCAGGAGGAGCCCCAAGATCAACAAACGAGCACGTGAGATTTTCACAATATGATGTTCTGACTATCTCTGATGGAAACGGGACATTTTAAATTTGATCTGAAAACTGTTTTGATACAGAGGCAAAGACACTCCCCTTCCGGTGGGCCACCGTTGAAACTAAATTCAGAAAAAATATGAATGTAGACAAAGACATGTGACAAATATTTCTTTGATTCTATGTAACACAAATGACACATTTGATGGTTGCCAATGTAAAAGATAATTCTGCAAGTTAAGAAAATCGTGAAAATTAATTTGACATGTACTTTGATGTTTTAGTTCCCATCTCCTACTTATTAACATTGGAGAGGCAGGATTTATGACCCGTACTGCAACCAGCCACCAGGGGGCGATCAAAATGCTTTAGCTTTATCTTTAGAGAGCTCTCATATTGTCCATTTCTACATATACAGTCTATGGTACAATCATACCTCATGCTTAATGACTCTCTGATGCTTCAGAGATTTACTTCTTAGGTATCGAAATTTGGAATTGAATGCCGAGGCATTTTTTGATACTCGATGGTATTCAAGCAACATGGTCAGTGCCATAGACGTATCTAAGTTCAATACCCAGCCCTAGACTTGTCTTGTAAAATTATCTTTTAAATTGACAAACATCATGTATAATTTGTGACATAATTCAAAAGATTATTTGTCTCTCACCATGGAGTACCCTTCATATTTTTTCCGAGGTCAGGTCCCATTGGGCACCAGAAGGGGAGAGACTGAGCCTCTCTTTAAGGTTTCCTGTTTCCATTGCAGGTAGCAGCTGTGGAAATACAGATGTGTTTTTGCTGGGTGTATGTGTGTTTTTTGTGTCTCTTGCCCATCACCTGCCAGTGCTACGGGCCTACAGAAAAGACAGGAAGCAGCTGACAGTGGCTTTCACCTGTCCATCATCGTCCTCCCTCTGACAGAAAGAGAAAGAGAGAGAGAGTGTGTGTGTGTGTGTGTGTGAGTGGAGCAGCATCAGGGCATTGCAGGGGGCAAAATAAATGACTCAACGGCAACTGAACCTCAGCACAGCACAGCCATGTACGCTCAGGACGCGAATCGCGGAAAAGTCCGTCCGCGACACGTTCCTCTTGGCTGTTCAAGCCCGTCCTCTGACAGACTCGGCGTCTCCCTTTTTGACATCCAGCACTCAAAGTGAGTCCCCGAAGCAGCAGCAGCAGCAAGGACAGAGGGCGAACAAACCCTCCTGTTGACCCCACCCCGACCCTTTTAACCCACCCACGGGTTCGCTTTGTCCCTTATTATCTCCACTCATGTGTCCCCTCCTTCTAGGTCCACCCCCCGTCAATCTCCTCAGTCTCAACAAATAAGTTAAACTTTACAAAAATAAGCATCAATGACAAAGCAAACATGAGAGTGAGGGAGGGAGACAGAAAGTGAAAGATGCTCTCTACTTGAGAAGAAACAAACTGCCTCTGTAGCTTTGTAGGAAATCCCATGCATAATCTATTGATATCCATTACGGTGGCATTAAATGAATAGGATGACATTCGACCTCTCAGCCACTCAGTCTGTTTCCGTCGACCAGTAGTAGGAGGGTGGGGTGGTTCAAGCAAGAGAAGAGGGAGCTTCACAAGTCCTCCTCACTCCCTTGGCCTTGGAGTAGGAGTGTGGGGCATTTGAATTGTCCATCAGCAGTGCCCTCTGTGCACCCTACCTCCCATCACCGGCACGTGTGCATCTCCACCATTTTGCGGCACTGTTTGCATTTGACATAACAGCACCAGTGGAACTTACAGCTGCACCTGTCCACCACCTCCACCTCCTGCGTCTGGAAGCCCCGGCCACAGCACATCAGCTCGCAGCCGTCGATGGCCTTTGACGTTCTGTTGCACTGGCGGCCCACCGTGCCCAGCATACCCGGCGTGCGCGGGTCATGGTCGCAGAAATCTGGACTGGGGTCCAGGTAGACCAGATCTTCGTCTGTGTGAGGTTTGAACTGGGAGTTTCGAGGCACCAGGACTTTGGTGGTGCCCACCTTGCGCTGCTCCACCTCGGTGGCACCGTCGAACTTCTCCTTGATGACGTTGCCCACCTTGCGGAAGGGAGGCATGGCTTTCCAGCAGGTCTTCACCTCACAGGAGCCTGACACGCCGTGACATTTGCACTCCACACGCATGTGGGACAGAATGGCCTGCAGAGATGCCAAAGAGCCTTAGATTAACAAACAGAACTTCAAATAATGTGATGACAATCCATGATATATCCATAAAGACCAGCTGCTGTGGATAGCAGCATTCATCTCTCAAACACTGACTGTTTGTACTTACAGCAACAACTAGATCAAAATGTTCTACTACTACCAGAGATGTAGACTTGGACTTGGGTCAGATTTGAAGGACTGGGATTAGATTTTGATTTGATTGTTGTGAGACTTAACAGACTATATTTCAGAGCTCAGTGCCTAAAGACTTGACTTGGACCTGTCTTCAGTAAATTAAGACTTGATTTGAACATATCTCAAATGACTTCGCAGAGTTCATATGACCTGTATCGTATAACTTGGGACTTGACTTTAACTTGTCTTGAATGACTTTAAATTTGATTCAGCGCAGGCACATGTAGAACGATTTAAGACTTGGCCGTAAAAAACTTGAGACTCGAGTGGACTTGAATAACTCGAGATTTGTCTTAAATTACTTAAGACTCAGACTTATGTTGGGTAATAACTGACCTTTTGCATCATACATGATTTGACTTGTTTTGAAGGCGTTGGATTAGTGTTTAATTCTCATTTTACGTAGCGGCAGCGAGTTACCTTCCTGCCAGCCTCGTTGTTGTGCAGGTTCATGAGAGCCCGACTGGAGGACTGGCCTTTACTCCTCTCCCTCACATCCACAAAGGACTGAGAAAATGCCACTCCGTACGCAATGTTATCACTGCAGCCCGACCACTGGAACCCTGTGACAAGATATTAAGATAGAGACAGGAAGTGGTAATCAGCATGGTGCTGTCATCTGCCTTTAAACATTCTCCTAACACTTGAACGCTATTTTGCATCCACTTTTCAGAAGTTATATTTTGATTGTAGTAATGCGAGACCTGGTATTCATATTGTAAAAAGAAACCTGGGTATAATCACATGAAGATAAGATGCCCTTTCAAAATAAAATAGGCCTAATTATTGAAAATGTCACATTATTTAGTCTTTAAAATTATACCCTTAAAATGTACTGGATCAGTTAGTCCTTCTGTTTCCTCTGTATGTGTGTGTGTTTGTGTGTGTGTGTGTGTGTGTGAGAGAGAGAGAGAGAGAGAGAGAGAGAGACGTACCCTCTGGGCTGACTCCATGTACATTGTGGTCACAGCCACATTTTTCCAGCTCTCCGCTGCTGCAGGCCCTTGTGACCGCAAACGCCACACTGGCTGCTGAGATGGCATACACAAAGGCTGCCTCACGGGTGCCTAACACACACACACACACACACACACGCACATGGACGCACACACAAACACAGTCATATTGTGTCATTATGTATTGAAAAGACCTTCTCATTCTGAATGGCAAAAAAACAGTGTGCATAAAGATAAAGAGTGTATTAAAGTCAGAGGGAAGGAGGCCAGACGCTAACATGCAGGAGCTGGTTAAGCCAATATAAATGGAAACAAGCGCAAAAATGTCATAATGTCTTAAAATGGCATGAAATAATCCACACCAGCCAGCTGTAGTGCCGTCTGTCATCTCGGCGTCTCGTCTGTGTCCAGATATTTGTAGGGAGCAGTTGTCAGAAAAGTGTATAATCTTACCCTGCGTGACCACTTTGCCAAACACAGGCATGGTCTCCAGAGTGGAGCAGTTCCATCGACGGTTGCGAAACTGGAACTGACACTCGTCTATAGCCAGCTGGGCTCCGCGGCGCACCGCGTCCATCACCTCCACACTGCGCTTACATATCTGAACCTGGAGCAGAAAGCGAAAAAATTTGAACGCCTGGTGGCACAGAAAGAGTCAGAGCATCACCAAAGTCATTTGGATTCATCCTCTGGACACCATGAATATCTTTACCAATTGTTGTGGCAATCGGTCCAACACTTCTCACGATATTACACTAAAAGCCTAAAATGTTAACTTGCTGGTGACTTGATAGACTTGAGATTTAATGTTAAAGAGGAGATGAAGCAGGAAAGTCTACGAATTCTTCTGACTACAGGTAGTCACCGGGGCTGCACGATATGGTAAACAACTCATATTGTGATTATCTTGACTACAATTGTGATTGTGATATGCGATACAATTTGTGGGAAAGATTTTCATGGAAAAAAAACAACTTAAAATCATGATGATGTGATTGTTGTTGGAGTTTGTTACCAAACAAACATGATATCTTTCATTTAGAAAACAAGATTTCTAGGCCACAGCATCTATGCAGCACTTCATTATAATGCTATTTTTCCTCACACATTCTAAAACTGTTCAAAAAAAATTGTGCTTTGGATCTGTGATATTGCACGTGGCTATATTGCGATTTCGATAATATGGTGATTAATTGTGCATTAATTGTCAAAATTAAGTTGTCAAAGGGACTGAACCATGATACTGAGGGACTATCACAGACTGAAAAAGACCTAGCTGAAATGCTTGTACATTTTCGTTCCCCTGTACTAAAATCTAACATTAGGTGCATAGTGCTGCTGTTTTACAAAGTTAACAACTTGAGTTCTCATTGCTACAAAGTAAGTAAAAGTAAGTATTTTTTAAAAAAAAAAATCAATTTAGCTCCTTTATATATAAACTTTTACCTTATTTAAAAAGCATTAAAGAGCACTGCTATGACATAACAGTGGGACTGAACACAGGTGATTGAACTTATTTAGTCTAGTGTGTGTTCAAGAAGTATAAGTAAAAGAAGAGTTTTGTCCACAGTACGCATTTATAATTGAAGTCATTATTGTAGGTAAAGGTGTGTACCTGTCTCTGGATGAGGCCTCGTAACCTCTCGCACGTCTCCTCATCCCTGATGCTTCCCACTGACGACAGCTTGGCCAGGTACCTGAGAGGGAAAACACAACAGGAGCTGTTTAGTGTGCAGTGAGGTCTGAAAGAACATGTAAGTTGCAAAGAAAACATCCAGGAGAAGAAGTCGAAAGTAATAAATCTGATGGCTAAAGTGGTAAAAGTAAGATACTGCGCAGTCACAGTAAAAACCAGGGATGATTGAATTTAACAGCATCACTCAGATAAAGCAGAGCTTGTTTACAGACGGTTGGTTCCCATGACGTTGTGGGAATGTTTGGGATAAATGTCTGGTTGTGAGGACACTGAGAGGAGGGAAAGTGGCTTATCACACACACCACCTCCAGGCCAGACGGGTCAGGGAGATATACAGCATGCACACACACACACACACAAACACACACACAATGTAAGATGTGTGAGAAAGTGGCATCAGTCTGGTTGCCCTGACCCTCACACATCCACCTCACCTCACTTCAGTCTCATATCTGCAGGCCCAGCTGCACCTTACAGAAATAGGTTTTCTCACAGAGCGAGCAGCCCTGTACTGTCTACACTGCTCAAAGTGCGCTCACTTAAACTAATGTTGAGTCTGAAAATCATAGTTTTTTTTTT
>JAJHUR010108975.1:0-10923 GCA_027495735.1 Lutjanus campechanus | reverse complement strand
CTGCAGAGACGCGTCTGTAGAGGGAGGGGCGGGCGCTGTGTGTGACTGGCCAATCACAGAGCGTGAAGACAATCAGTTACCCAATGAGGATTTTCCTTCAGGACGAGCATGGATATTGACGAGATTTACTCGTATTATGCTCGTAATCGTCAAAAATGCTTTATCCGTACCGGATACCCGTCTGAAACGAGTATCCGGCTCAACCCTACTGCCTATCATGTTAGCGCCATTTGCCTCATTGTAAAACCTGCTATTACTAACTGTTAACATTAAATGAATGCCTTTGTGGGCCTCACTGTTGGGTTTGTAAGGTCATGTTACTTCTAAACAAAGTTGATGCTAATCGACCTGTTTGTTCTCCTTTTTTCCAAATGAGAATCGATAATAGAATCGATAAAGAACCGAATTGTTAAGCAGAATCGAAAATGGAATCGGAATCGTAAAAATCTTATCAATTCCAATCCCTAGTTATTATGCGAGGCTCATACGCGCAGCTTTGCCTGGCACCAGTGGAGTAGCTGCAGAATACAGGAGTGTGAATTAGTAAAGTGTCCTTTGAACATATTTTCTATCAGCAATATAGTGCAACTATTGAAGTTTACAGCGTGCATGTGTGTCTTCAGGCTATCCAGGAACAGCATCACCATGCTGCTCCAGTTACTGCCCCAGGAAAAAGCCCATGGATGCCAATAATATATCTCTGCAGACCCGGAGACCGCAGATTCAGACCCGCACGTTTGGACCCGCACGTTCAGACCCCTTGTGGCTTTTTGACAGTGCCACCTATTGCCACCTACTGGTTGACTGTAAAACTGCAACTCCACAGTCTGGACCGTTCAGACCCCTTCTTATGGATTTTCGACAGGGAAAAGTTGAAATAAAATACCAAGAATCTAATTGTTTGTGAAGCTTGGATTACTTTTAAACATTTTAAAAAGATTTTGGACTGACTAAATAAATAAATAAAACGCCAAGATATAAATATTTGTGAAGCTTGGATTACTTTTAAACTTTTAAAAAATCTTTTGGACTAAATAAATAATTAACCTCCAATGAAATTACATTTTAAATGTTCTATTGCATGGGGTTATACTGACAAAACAGTCTTAAAATGGCCTACAATGAAATGAATGAAATGAAATGGTTTTAAATGTTTTATTGTACAGGCTTTCACAAATTATGGCAGTGCGCCGTCTTTCTTCATCTGCCTCTCCAGCCTGCTGCAGAACTCGTCCACTTCACTGAAAACCGACAAAATGATTTGGTTTAATGTCACAGTCAGTGCCAACGTTGACCTACACAGGCTACTTAGTTTTATTTTTGTTTAATTTAATGCACACGGTATTAACAGTTTCAGTTTCATTAAAAATAAGATGACCTGGATGACTGAGAACCTTCGCGGACATTTAAAAACAAAATGTGCCCGGCCAAGAGAGCTTCTAGCAGAAAAATGCTAAACTTGGTTAGCCTAAATATTATGTTGCATTTGACGTGCATAAGGCTAATTGTAAACGTATTATAAGTCAAACGTTCGTTACGCTGTCAGATGCATTTTCAACAAAAACTTTTATGACATGAAACGAACGATGTGATTCGTTCAATACCTTTTCTTCCGGCGGGTCCTCCATGTTCCAGGTAGGTAACATTAGAATAATACAAACCAGGGGGCACTGTAGCAAAAAACGAAGGGGTCTGAATGTGCGGGTCCAAACGTGCGGGTCTGAATCTGCGGTCTCCGGGTCTGCAGACACATGCTCCTCGAGTAAGCTAACGTTACAAACACAACGGTGGGGTCGGTGTAAAGGTTGAAATGTCCCGCTTTTAGACGAGAAAGAGAGCGACTATACGGCCGGCATCGCCAACAATGAAATAATCCTAGTAACCGATTAATAATCCGTAACCGAGTAGCAGATTGTCTACTCGGGTACCCGAGTAACCGGGTAACCGTGCACATCCCTAGTTCCCAGAATGCTCTGGAAAGGTTTGCTGAATGTACCCCTTAACATTCCTTTCATGTTATAGCAGTAATCTGTCTACTGTAAAGCTTAATGTAGAGATTACAATCTGGGGGTCAATTAGTTAAAAGGTTTTCAACAAGGAACCTCAGGAGAACGTTAATAAAATTAACCTCAAAAGACATTACTTCATGGGATTAAAAGATTTGAGAAATTTAAATTGACCAAAAACATTTGCACAACTTTGTAGGAGGGTCAGCAAACAGAAACCTGCAAGGAACGCTCTGGGAATATTACGTGATATGTGTTAACTGGGTATCTGCATCTACACAATTAAAAGCTGCTGTTACTAATAACACCAGATATCAGGGATGATAAATTCAACCACATTGTCCTCTTATGAAGAAATGTTACACTATACAGTCAGACATATATATCAGTCGGTCGCTGTTATTGACCCAATATTGCCCTACCCGTTATATCTGCCTATATTGGTGGCAGCATAAAGTTGTCTGATTTTTTTTTTCACAGAACACACTACAAATTGTTTTTATGTTATTTATTTATTTTTTAGTTTTGGGGGGGCTGCATTTCATGCATATTCAATCCTTTTTATTAATGCAAGTTTTTCTATTTGTGTTTTTTATTTATAGTTATTAGAAGTACCAGTGAAACCTTACTGATACATACAGTATTTTATATTATACTATTGCTATTTTATTTTATTTATTGTTTGTTATTTTCATAGCATTGAGTAAAGAAGTTGCAAACTGAATGTCATTGTACAGAAATTAATTCCATGTTTTACTGGAAACTTATGCATGGTTAGATATGAATACACTTTAGTCAGCCTATCTGATATTATATTTATGTATATACACGTAGGTATATTAAGAAAAATAATGCAGATTAAAATGTGTATAGTGGCCTTTCATCAAAGGCAAACGAGGAGAATTTATCAGACTTCTAATGCCTTTGCTTTAACTGTTATGTTTTGAAACCTGCTGCCATATTGGACAGGGCACTCCTGTAAAAAGAGATTTTTAACAGCAGTGAGGCGCTTTCCTGCTTAAGTAACTTAAAAAAAATAAAGCATTGGAATTAACAGCAACAACTGGTAGATGTGAGCACATCAATGACAATAATTTGTATGGTTCACTTTTCCAGATAGTAGGTGGGGGAAGCGACAACCGTCTCATGTTTGTTGTTCTATTGTCTTTGAGATAAATGATTAAATAGTTAATAGTACCCCCTGTGTTGTATTACAGGACAGTACAGTAGTTATTAGTGATGCGTGGATGGGCTCTGAATTCATCCAAATCTGCATATATGTCAATCAATCATCTGGCCGCAACTCACCTGTACATATTATTTTGTCTGATGTAGACACCTGCATCCTGTATCGCTACGAGTTCCGGTTGCTCAGGATAATCCACGCACCCTGTTGTGTTCAGTTTTGCGTAGGAACTAGTTCTTGCTGCAGCAGAATATAACTGGAACTACTTACATATTTTAGACACCTAAAAATCAATATCACTTCAGAGTGCGCTATATTTAGAATATTTTCGCCACTTTATTTCGTCATCAAACAGCTTTCAGGAAACCATTGCTATATACGCCAGATATCATGCTCTTTTCCTCAACCAGACTCCATTGGCGAAATCATTCATTTTACCTCGCAGAACAAAGGAGTTGCTCATCTATGGCTGCCTCAGTCGGTCAGTTTGTCTGTGCTTTTGTGTGACTACAGTGTTTTGAAAGGTTAGTTCGAATGCACCAAAGTCACAAAATAATATAAACTAACTAACCAATCCAGGCAGCGGCAGCCCAGCAACTCCTGTGTTCTGTGAGGTGAAATGACTGATTTTGCCAGTGGAGTCTGGTTGGTTTGAAAAGAGAGAGCGATGTTTGGCTTATATAACAGTGGTTTCCTGTCAGAAAAGAGGTAAAGCTGTGAAAATATAGCCTGTTCACAGCAGTACAAAATCCAGACTATCCTTTTAACTGTATAATTAGAAATGAATTCAATGACAAAATTTCCATACATCATAATGCACATTTAATCATCAGTTGTAAAATCTCATTAACAATCATTCACTGGCCTGTAAATCTACTGATGCTGAGCATGTCACAGGGAATAATAACACTGTAGCTTTCATGGCTCAACTGCTCTGCTTCAAAACAACCAACATGTAAGCAGTTTGTACATCAGCTGAATAAACTGGAATGGACAGGATGTAAAGAGACAAGGTTTAAAACTTCTGGCTCAGAGGTTCGGTGTGCATGTAGAAGGCACATGTTGATGTAAAACATTAGTTTGTTGGTGTTAATACTTTATGATGAGGACAGTGCCCCAGTGGTTATTGGCTCAGACAGATCCTGGGTTGGAACTCGATCCAGCATTCTGAGTTGTTCCTGTGTGGAGGCTCTCCTCGTGCTGGCGTGGGGTTTCCTTTCTCCACGCAGACGTGCAGCCGGGTGATGTGGGAAATTTAAACTACCTGTAGACGTCAGAGTGAGTGTAAATGTCTGAGTGTTAGCCCTGATGCAGGACCGTCGTATTAAGTATCCTGGATGGTTGACTCCCACAATTTGGGCTTTTTTGTCACTGAGCAGCTCATAAAATTCATAACAGGAAGATTGTTAAAGGGACAGTTCCCCCCAAAATCAAAAATACATATTTTTTATTCTGGCCTGTGGTGCTATTTATCCATCCAGATAGTTTTGATGTGAGTTGCACAGCAGCTGTAAAGATGTCTGCCTTCTCTTCACTCTTACATTTGAACTAAACAGCAATGTCTCTTTACAAATATCATGACCCTGTCACTCAAGATAATCCACAGTACTCATTCTTTTAGGAACTACTTTCTTTCTGCAGTAGAATCTACTGGAGCTAGTTTAGAATCTTCCGGATTGACACTCTTTTCCACTGGATAGAAAGTAGTTCCAACATGAAACTGCTGACCACAAGGTGTTGGAGAGAAGGCAGATATCTCCAAAATTCTGCAGCTCACACCAAAAAAAATCTAGATGGATAAATAGCACTACAGGTAAGAAGAAAAATATGCATCTTTGATTTTGAGGTGAACTGTCCCTTTAAATGTCTTGTTTGGTCATTCCAAAACCCAAAGCTCTTCAGTTCAATACGACATGAAACAGAGAAAGGCTGAGAGGCTAAAAACAGCATTTTCTGCCGTGTTTGAATGTCAATGATTAATCGAATATAAAAATAGTTGGTCATTATTTCATGATTGGCTAATCGATTTGATGACTAATCACTGCAGCTGCAATGCCTCTGGAAATGGCTGTCGCTGCTGCAGAGGCATAAAAAAAAAAGCAAAGGCGAATGCAAAGTATTAAAAACATGATTTAGACATTATTGCACAAAGTGGCACTAGTGGTCAGAAGATGGATCTGTCTGCATGAAGAACTACTGTTTTAAGCAGTAGTGACGCTGTAAAATAGCTTCACAACAAGTATTATGAGCAGCTCAGTGACTGGATGAATGTAATAAGATGACATAAGGAACTTTACAGTGATGCATATGTGAGAATTAGTGCAATTTCGCTTCATGACCTGATTATTGTGGTTTGATTTAGTGAACAGAATCAGATTCCGTCTCATTATTGTGATGTTCACGTCAGGACGCTCAGTCCTTGTTCGCCAGCAGGTCGTCCAGAATCCTCTCGCACATGTACAGGCAGCGAGGAACATGGAAGAACCCTGAAAAACAGAAGGCAAACACAATTATCTTACCAAGCAGGCAAAGCGAGGAAACTGCCCCGGGGCCCTTTACCCTCAGGGGATCCAGAGGCTCAGGGTTCATTGTGAGGCAATTAGTTTGTGATATTTTGTTTGGTAATACTGTGTGCACCACTAAAGCACAGACTAAACTGAAATGATGAAGGTCTTACAAGGAATAGTTTGGGTTTTTTTAAATCCTCCATGCTGCTTCTACAAACTGGGGGCATGTCACCCACCATCTACTGCAGCTAATACACTGACTATGGGTAAGTACCTCATACAACCCCATTTTAAATAATTTGACAGTTTTTTTCTGTTGCATTAGCATTCAGTCATCTCGGTTATATTCTTACCTTTAAAGGGGCCTCCTTTAAAATCCAGAGCTACTTTCCCTTCTTGTGTCAAATAGCCAAACCACTCTCCACCCTTTGCATCAGGAAACTGCAGAGTCAAGCACATGTACAGTGTTAGGCCTACAGCGCGCTGAAATATACAGATATGTGCATTTTGTATCTTTACAAAATCAAGATTTAGATGTTAAACAAAATGTTTCTTCCTCTTCAAAAAAAAGGTCTCTCACGATCGTGATCCTTTCCATAATGTTGTCAGAATAACAACCCAAGCCTGTTAGCGGTAAAAACAAGAAAACACGCTCCGTTTCTATCACTCCTCTCTGTTTCCATCACAGTTAGTTTTATGGTTTGTGGAGATTTAGAGACTTGGTTTGTAAAGTTTACAGCCTGTCATGCTGTTGCATTGCTCTGTGTACAATGATGCAGATAAAAAAAACAAGTTGAAACTTGATTACCAACTACTCGTTTTACCGTCTTTCATCAGTTAACCACCAGCTCATGTTGTCACCAAGATTCTTCTTTAATAAATGTGCCAGTTAATATAAAAATATATTTGTGATTCCCCCCAATTCCTCATTGAAATGTTCTCCCTAACAATTCTAAAGCTTCTAATAATTTTATCCTGTAGCGAATGCTCAACTGGAAGAGTCTCAGTCAACTATGGGGTCTGTGACTTAAGATTCTAACATTCAACTATCCTACAATTCCTAAAAAATATTGGGCCCCATGCAAGAGCCGCTCACATGAACAGATCTGTTCTTAAGTGGTGCGTACGAGTGATTTAAGAGAACTTAACCAATTTTCTCGTATTTTCAGTTTTCTTTCAGATACGAACACAATATATGAGTGGTCCAGACCTGTCGTAGAGTCATGTGCAGTCAGTCTGCTGGTATACAAACTGAAGTTTTTCACTAATGACTGAATATTTCATTAGTTTGAAGACATTTTGAGTTTGAAAAATAAATTACAAATTACTCCTCATAATCATGTCGACATTATTCTGTTTGACTACATTTCAAATGATAATATAATTGTAAATTTACATATAAAGCCTCTCATCATTCATTCAATGATCTATTATTACCTGCTGTCAGGTGTATTGTCTGTATATCTGCACATGCAGGTTTATAAAGTCTGGAGAACATCCTCACTTATTCTGTCCTCTGTCTCTGTGATGAAAACTTCTCCTTAACCCTCTCCTCCCGCTGCAGTCATCGATCGCCCCTTACTGTGGCGAGTTGTTTTTTTTAGTTAGCTAGAACTATCTTTAAAACAATATTTTTATACTTGGAGTTATTGGTGTCAGCAGCCCTTTAGTGCCTCTCTGGCACTGTTGTGTAAACTCACATGGCTGAAGGTGTATTCATAAACTTGAGAGAATCTCTCCAGCAGCTCGGGCCTCTTGGTTTGACTGTAGGCCATCAGGAAGGCGATGAGAGCCTCAGAGTGAGGCCACCACAGTTTCATGCTCCACTCCAACTGACCAAATACAAAAGCAGGGTCACACAGCCTGAGATGATGCATTTTATCAAACTAAGCAAAATGCAGCATCCACTGTGGTGATGATTGGTTCACCTGTGTGGGGCAGTGACCGTCCACATCCAGGAAGTAGAAGAGCCCCCCGTGCTCTTTATCCCAGCCGTACTGATAAGGCAGCTCCACAAACTTGTCGATGGCGGTCCTCTGGAGCTCCTCGTCCCCCCGCTCTGCACTGAACTGAAGCAGGAACCAGCCTGCTTCCAGGGCATGGCCTGAGTCAGCACAGAAAAGGAAGAAAATATGGAAAATGCTGAGTGCGGCAACAAAGAAAAGGAAAAAGAGCTGAACTCAAGCTTCCCCGTGCACTGACTGTGCTGTGTGGTCAGCAGGCACACAGTGTTTACCTGGGTTCTGCAGTCGGCCCTGGCAACCCGGCAGCTCTGCTCCGTCTGCTGACACGTTCTCTAAGATGGCTGTGCCGTCTCTCTGGAACAAGTTACAGGAGTAAAAACATTTAGATTCAGCATAATAAACACTGTGCACCAGTTTTGGCAATCGTATAGTTCAGGACTCATTCTTTAGAACCAGGATTTTGATTTTTACTCTTCAATTATGCTGGAAAATGTATTTTAAAAGATCAAACTCTTGGCTATTAAACCTTGTAATGGGCCAATCTCCTAATAATTAAATTTTTTTTTATTAAGTTCACCTCATACAGAGTTGACAAAATTGACAAAAAATTAAAAACATTTTTTCAATTCACAGCAGAGTCGTAGTGAGCAGCTGTTATATTGTTTAAAGTGTCTCAGAGTTCTCTTAATGTTAATCAAAATACACATTTTTAAACCATAATTCTTATTTAGCTTTAGATTTAGAAGGGCTACAGAGTTGACATGTTATGGTTGAGACAAATCTGATAAGCAATTTTTTTTTAATGAAAAATATAAAGTTTTCTTTAAAAGGGTCAATATTTTCAGAAAAATTCCATTTTAAAACAAAGATGATTATAATAGCATGTTTATATACATATGTTATCAGCAGGTATTGTTAGTTTTAGATTTTGGGGCTTTTAATACATTTTTACTGGTATGAAGTTGTGAATTCTTCTCTGGGACAGACAGCACAGAGCAAGTTTAGACATAAAAAAAATGAAAGCAAACCAAAACATTTCATAAATCACTAAGTTGGAGGTGACGTCTACATCTAATAAAAAATAATCATAGGAGGCTGGCCTGTTACAAGGTTTAATATCAAAGAATTTGATCTTATAAAATACATTTTCCATCATAACTGAAGGGTAAAAATCAAACCCCCCTCAAATACATATTTTTTCCCCAGTTTTCAATAATGAGTAAATGACAGAACTCTGCTAAGTCATGTTAAGTACAGAGCCTCAGTCCTGTTCTGTGTGTCCGTACCTGGATGTGTTGTAGGATCTGCTGTACACACCAGCTGCCCAGCTCTCTGTACTTCTGAGCTGCCTCCTGCCCCCGGCCTTCAGTCAGCTGTTGCACCAGACACAGCAGCATCATGGGAACCGCCATGCTGTTGGTGGGAACGTCTCCGGGGAGCTGCGGCCGGCCCAGGCCCGACGAGTCTTCCCGAACCCAGTAGATCAGCTGATCCATCATCTGTTCAGCCTCCAGCTAACAACAGAGGAGAGGAGAGGAGAGGAGAGGAGAGGAGAGGAGAGGAGAGGAGAGGAGAGGACGCCTATCAGAGCCACGGTGTGAGAATGTGGGAATGGCGTGTTCAGGCATGTTTACCCAGGTATGATTCCTTTTGCATTACTCAGCCTCATGTAATCTGAACCACTGTGTACATACTGTGTATGTGTACAGAACACACGGCAAAATGCAACACATAAGTCTGTAATGCTCTGACAATTCACTCAGTGCACCAAACTTTTAAAGTGATACTCCACTTTACATGATAACCCACTCAGTATGTACTCCTGTCTCTTATACACATCTAAAAGGGTCAATATTTTCAGAAAAATTCCATTTTAAAACAAAGATGATTATAATAGCATGTTTGTATACATATGTTATCAGCAGGTATTGTTAGTTTTAGATTTTGGGGCTTTTAATACATTTTTACTGGTCTGAAGTTGTGAATTCTTGTCTGGGACAGACAGCACAGAGCAAGTTTAGACATAAAAAAAATGAAAGCAAACCAAAACATTTCATAAATCACATATATTTCACATATATATAATTCATTAAAGAATACATTTTCACCCAAAAGTTTGAATTACAGTGTTGTATTAACCATTTTTAAAGGTTGTTTTATTTGGCAGGACATGATTTGTGCTAATTTTCAAGACTGGCTAAGTTGGAGATGACGTCTACATCTAATAAAAAATAATCATAGGAGGCTGGCCTGTTACAAGGTTTAATAGGAAGTTTTTCCTCGCCACTGTCGCCAAAGTGCTTGCTCATGTGGGGATTGTTTCAATTGTCGGATGTAAATATGATTATAGAGTGTGGTCTAGACCTACTCTATATGTAAAGTGTCTTGAGACAACTTTGTTGTGAATTGGCGCTATATAAATAAAATTTGATTTGATGATGATTTGAATATCAAAGAGTTTGATCTTATAAAATACATTTCCATCATAACTGAAGAGTAAAAATGAAACCCCCCTCAAATACATTTTTTTCCCCCCAATTTTCAATAATGAGTAAATGACAGAACTCTGCTAAGTCATGTTAAGTACAGAGCCTCAGTCCTGTTCTGTGTGTCCGTACCTGGATGTGCTGTAGGATCTGCTGTACACACCAGCTGCCCAGCTCTCTGTACTTCTGAGCCGCCTCCTGCCCCCGGCCTTCAGTCAGCTGTTGCACCAGACACAGCAGCATCATGGGAACCGCCATGCTGTTGGTGGGAACGTCTCCGGGGAGCTGCGGCCGGCCCAGGCCCGTCGAGTCCTCCCGAACCCAGTAGATCAGCTGATCCATCATCTGTTCAGCCTCCAGCTAACAACAGATGAGATGAGAGGAGAGGAGAGGAGAGGAGAGGAGAGGAGAGGAGAGGAGAGGAGAGGAGAGGAGAGGCCGCCTATCAGAGCCACGGTGTGAGAATGTGGGAATGGCGTGTTCAGGCATGTTTACCCAGGAATGATTCCTTTTGCATTACTCAGCCTCATGTAATCTGAACCACTGTGTAATACTGTGTATGTGTACAGAACACACGGCAAAATGCAACACATAAGTCTGTAATGCTCTGACAATTCACTCAGTGCACCAAACGTTCAAAGTGATACTCAACTTTACATGATAACCCACTCAGTATGTACTCACCACTATGCCGATGTGATGATAAGTGAAGATCTTCAGTTCACAAAACAATCCTGGAGTTTTAGGAGAAACAGGGTAGCAGCCTCATCCAGT
>JAJHUR010108974.1:1019-16443 GCA_027495735.1 Lutjanus campechanus | reverse complement strand
TTATGTCCAGGGTTTTTAGACATCTTAATGCAGAAATGTTACATATTATAGCTTTAATTGAATAGTCAATCATCAGAAAACAATTCTAATATTAATAAATTTATAAATTCAATTCATAATTTTATTCTTGCCTGATTTTCTCAGTCTTTAACAGTCCTCTGAGACACTTCAATTAATATCTATTGAGTTTTGGACTGTTTGTCAACTTCATGAGCTCTGGGAACTTGTGATGGAATTTTTTATGATTTCCTGACATTTTATACACCAAACAATTAATTGAGAAAGTATTTGGTAATGAAAACAATCATTAGTTTCAGCCTTAATTTGCTGGTTTTAGCTTTGCAAAAGCAAAGATTGGCTGCTTTTCTGTGATGTCACCGTGAACTTAATATCTTGTGGACTGTTGGTGGGAACAAAACACAAAGCTCGAAGATCATGATGGGGGTTTTTTTCTTTTTTTTTTTAATTATTATTTTGTTAACTTTTATAGACCAAACAGTTGATCTGGAAAAGAATTGACAGTTGAATCAATAAAAAAATAATAATTGTTTTCAGCCTTAGAAATGGGTGATGTGGCCTCATTAATTATGCTGACATGACAGTCACACAGACAGAGGTGTAATCAGAGGTGTAGTCTTTTCACTACACTACAACAGCCAAAAATCCAAACATGTGAATCTGTTATCTCTAATGCAGCCAAAAAAGGACAAAATTTAAGCCATAAATCCCAACATTATAAAAAACAAATTTCCAAGTGAAATTTAAGGTCATATCCTAATGTAAATATTATATTAACGTCTCCTTTCTCTCAGTGGAATACCTCAGAAAAGTTCATATTTCTATATTTCAGTAATGAACACATTGTCTACATCTACGTCTAGGATGTGTGTTTGATATCTCTCGTGCTCTGTTGAGCCAAAAGCTTTACACTGGAGATGCGTTGATTGATGCTTTCACTTCTCAATTTTCTCCTTAATTGAGCTGAAATTATAAAATATTACAAAATAGATGTAAGGGTTTGAGGACTCAAACAGCAGCTGTTAGAGGGACAACTACAAGAGTTTTTCCTTAAATTAATCAAGGGTCTAAGGACAGAGGGTGTCGTACACTGTACAGATTGTAAAGCTCCCTGAGTCAAATTATGCTTTGTGATTTTGGGCTCTAAAAGTAAACTGCGACTTGACTTATAGTAAACTGTAAAATGGACAGCTTAATCCCTCACTCACAGTGAATTGTGTATTTTCTTACCTCATATTGTCCTTCAGTGTCCAACACCTGGAAGCCCGTTAGCCACACGCCAGGCTCCGTGGCCATGTGGACGTCCACGCAGTGACTCGGCCTGAGCCACAGCAGCTTCTTCATCCTGCCCACCCTGCTGCGGAGGCCGCGGGACTCCCCTCCATCACCGCCTCCACACACAGGAAGAATAGTCCTCATCTCCCGCTCTGTTTCACGCTACGGGCCCACACACCTCGTCAGATCTCCCCCACACCTGCTGCCTCATCTGTGCGGGGAGGAGAGCGTGAAAACATTAGATAATCTCCTGCTGCATCATTTTCTTGGGATATTATGCCATGTTTTTATGTGTATTCAAACAATCAATCCGTGCACTTTAGTATAGATTTTAAAAGGTTACTTCAAGTCAAGTCTCTGCATGAACAGGCCCCAAAGCTATTCTAACCCATTATGAGCCTGGGTGTCCTCTTGGATCATCTGATGGTGACTTTTCTGTTCATCCCCAGAGCCAATGGACTGGATTACCTGCTGAGATTAGGTCTGCTATATCGATCATTGCTTTTAAATCTTCTTAAAACACTCTTTTTTTTTTTACAGTCTCTCCTTCAGTAACACAATCGTTACAATTAAGAATGGAGGAGTTCATATTTTTTTTAACTGATCA
The DNA here is from genome assembly GCA_027495735.1 of Lutjanus campechanus. Classification (NCBI taxonomy): domain Eukaryota; kingdom Metazoa; phylum Chordata; class Actinopteri; order Lutjaniformes; family Lutjanidae; genus Lutjanus; species Lutjanus campechanus. Next base: position 14,543 of record JAJHUR010108974.1, on the reverse strand, counting down.
ATTTATTCATTTGTTTCTTGATTGATTGATTGATGAGCTATGTGAAAGTGTAACAACACACAATATAATATAAGTATGAACAAACATATTATTTTTTCTACTTATTGGAACTATATATGAACATTGACAGGATGCAGGAACTCAAGAACTGCTCCTAAAGACATTCATGACCTTGATGTGTCTTTGGACATGCATCTGTACTGTGCAACTGTAATTGTTAAAAAGAAATAAAAAGAAGTTCCTCAAAAAAAAAAAAAACACTCTTAAAAAAAAGAAGTTTTTATGACTGTTTGAATTTAGTCTATTTTCGTATTTAAACACAGTGTTTCAGTTCATTGTTTTATGGTTTTTATTTCTCTGTGAATCACTTTGTAACAGAGAAGAGTTAAGAAAAATGCTATATAAATAGTTTATCATTATTATTATCAAAGAAGAGTCCAGGTCAACCGTAAGCAGGTTACACCTTTAAAAACTTCCTGTTCCCGGTTGTCTGAATTTCCTTAAACAACAATCAGTACTAGAAAAACTGGGTCAGCAGTAGCTGAAGTGATTAGATTTACCATCCTGTGACAGAAACAGGGTTACTGTTTCAGCCTAACTAAATTCAATAGCAGCAGCTCAGCACGACAACATTAATTACCTTTATTCAATGAATTCCTGACATTACAAAAAGGGCACGTGAAGCCCCTCAACTGATATAGTTAAAATTATAAAGTTATTTTCTCTGAACTGATTGAGAAGGCATCTTCACTTGAATCAACACAACCCTGTAGCTGGTGACAATCAAACAATAAAAATGGTTTTGAGTTAGCTGGCAATATTCTGTAAATACTCTAGGGCTGCAATTAACAATTATTTTCATTATTGATTCATCTGTTGACCATTTTCTAGATTAATGGATTAGTTGTTTGGTCCATAAAATGTCAAAAAACAGTGAAAAATGTTGACCAGTGTCCCAGAGCTCAAGATGACGTCCTCAAATGTCTTGTTTTGTCCATAACCCAAAGATATTTAGATTACTGTCATAGTGGAGTGAAGAAAACAGAAAAGATTCACATTTAGGAAGCTGGAGTCAGAGCATTTGGACAATTTATCTTAAAAAATGACTTGAAACACTTAATCAATTAGTTGGCGATTTAATCGCTGACAACTAATCCATTAACCAACTAATCCTTGCTGCTCTAATACACTCTATACTGTGTATATATTATAAATGTATGTATCAAGTTTATTTATATGATTGTTAATATAGCCTTAGATGGGTTCAAAATGGCCACATCATGAGAATAATCAATGAAAATAGAGCCTGATGAGACCTAGAATATAACCTTCTGATCAATGCTCAATATAATCATAATTTTCTTTTTAATGTACAAAATTTACATATTCAATTACACACGCAATTCAGGCACAGATATTGAGAATAATGTTTCTTCTGCAGCATACCCAATAAACTATCTAAAAAAAACTATTCACCTAAAAATATATATAAAAATAGTTACTTAACCATAATTTTGCTTCTCTTGAATGTCCTGAATCCTGAAGAAGACCATGTTCAGAGCTGTATTCATCCAACCAGAATCCTCAAGTAGAGACAGACTGTGTGCCACTTGGATGGAGGAGACTCTGGCATTTATCACTGTGGACGGATTGTTCTGTGTGTTTGTGGGTGGATGATGCTCTGTGTGTGAGAGTGTGTGTGTTGGAATGGCCTCCTCCTCCTCCTCCTCCTCCTCCTCCTCTCTGTTTGGCTGTAGCTACACTGAGATATATAATTGCATCCCATCATTCCAGTTGACTGGCCTCCTCATTAGAGTAGAGCACCAACTCTCTGCCCTCATTTGACCAAACATACAAACACTGAAGCACACATGTGGATGATTCACACGGACACATGCAGAATTATTACATTAAGTGAGTAAACTGAGCTCATTTGAACTCTCCCAGCTGATGATATCAAAGCGTTTGTCAGTGTTTCTTACCTTCGGGCTGGTTACACTAGGCTGTGGAGGTAAAAACGTGACAACGTGACTGACGTGACTGATCCCTTATTCTTCAGGCTGCAGACACATGTTGGACGGTGGCAGGAGAGGAGATGTTGAGGAACCCTCTCACGCTTCTGGCATGGATTCAAAATCTGCAGCAGGAAGCGCAGGCCCGCCTTCTCTCCCTGATTGGTCGATGACACGAAAAGAAAAACTCCCAATCAAATGAATGCGCATCACTTACTGCACGGCAGCACAGATGCACTGATTAATTGTTTTAAAATGGTTTTCCTATATCTCTGTTTAAATATATCCTGCACTTTCCCCCTTCTTTTCCCCCCATTTAATTATTCATTTTAAATTTATTTTCTACTTTTACTATGTCCATATCGTTCTATGTAATATATAATCTATATATTATAATTTATTTATATGTATTTCATGTCTACCAGCCTGACTGTTGTCTGTCAGTTAAAAAAAAACAAAAGCACTGACTGATGGGAATTCACATCCAACGTACTATTACACAGTGGTCTCCAAACCTTTTCTGGCATGCCCACCTTTTGGGAGCCAACAAAACTTCGAACCCCCTGACCCCCCAAAACTGAATCAATCATGAACAATAATTGGGGATGGAAATGATTTAAAAAAAAAAGAAATCAAAATTTTGAAGGTTTGAAATAAAGGTCATCAGGACAGAATCAGCCAACTGATCCCTACATAGTTCATATTCATTCAACTTTGTGACACTCCTTTTCACTATTTCTCAATGGTCTTCCACAGCCCCTGTATATTGAGATTCAGTCATCATGAAATTTAACAATGACATTTACTGAAGCTAAAAGACACTAACAGGAAAGAACCAGGTCAAGCAAAACTATAAACAAATTCTCTTATTTTAACCTTCCCTGGAACTTATTGCACAAACACCTACACCTACACACACACACACGCGCACGCACACACACATTCAATGGATCAAAGAGCTTTTGTTGGCAGCCAAAAGTTGTCTGCCTGGTTACATCCAGCGCAACATTCAATCACAGCAGTAGCATGTGTGACATCTCAGCTAGCTAGACAAGTCACTGACAGAAAACATTATTGAGGTCACACTCTGACATTTTTGTTGGAAGAATTATCATTCTTCCATTAACTCGGAGACAGAACAAGTCCACCCACCTGACATCCAAGAACTGGCTCCATCAGCTGCAAAGGATTTGAGCAAAAGTTGCAGAACAATTTTCGAGATGCTTAACATGCTTAACAACAGAGACAGTTCAGGTGCTGTAGTTCAGGTGGAGATTTCACACACAGCTCTGTATCACATCTTATACTGTGGCAAAGCATATTTAGTGTTCATGTGATTCACCCATTAAATAAAGGCTGGACTCGTCAGAGGTGTTGGCTTTCAGTGAATTGTAAGCTAAAGAGCATCATGTATGTGTCATAATGGACAGGTGTCAATGAGCAGGATGACAGAGAAAACCTTTGGGCACAGTTACCTGTCACCTTCATACAGCCATTTATGATTAATTAAAGAATGAAATACATGATAAAAATTCAAAGCAATATTTTGTTTTTATTGGCTTCGCTTGCGGCGGAGGGTGGAATTCTGAACTGTGAAAAAGAGGCAGAGAAACGTTGTGTTGGTGCAACAGACACACCTGACAGAGAACATGACTGTTGTCAAAACAAACGTACTTATACAACAAGTAACCAGTCAAGACACAAATACATCTATTCATAAATATCACCTGAAAACTAGTCAGTTGTGCTCATCTTCCAACATGTTTGAAATATACTTTCATTTGTATTTTCAGTCCAAAATTTACTCAAAGCTACTACAAGGAGTTTTTAACTGATTATGCAATAATCTAAATTTATTACCGACGCCTCTATATTGCCTATATAAGCAAGTCTGTGTTTAGTCTGTGTTTACATTTTCCCAGTCAAAGTTGCAGAGAGTAGCACACTAGCCAGTTAAAAAGAAGCAGGATGAGATTTTTATTGAGATAAATTTATTTTTGACATTATATTTTGTGGTTATTACAGTGAATACCCTACTGATTTTGTCCACAGGGACCTCCAGAATCAATAAAATCTGAAAGTTCCTTGTAGTAGCTTTAAAATCTGACATCTTTTCTGCAAACTGCCGATAATAATTGTAGAGGTGAACATTAAATGGGTAAAATAGCCATGGGAAATCTAGGGAAGCTGATTTCACGCAGTTTTTGTTTCAGATAATTTATTTTTCTTGAAGTCTTGAAACAGTGGTGTTGGATCAGAGCTTGCCCTTCTTCTTCTTCCAGGTCTTCTTCTTGGACTTGGAGTCGATGATCAGCTGAGACTGATGCTTCAGCGCCTCGCGAGAGATGATGTCAGCCTCATCGTCTTCGCTCTCCTCCTCTGAGGCACAAACAGTAGCAGATTTGAGACACATTTAGACTGCATGCTTGTTTTAGTGAGTGTGTTTGTGTGGCTCTCAGCTCACCATCATGGAAGATGTCCAGGCTTTGGTCCTCAGGCAGCTTGACACGAGTGTTGTAAGCTGGCAGTTTCCCCTCAATCCGGACATAAAACTGTTCAGAGGAGCAAAAAGATACATGTTAAAAACCGGCAAAGACTCCCAACAGTAAAACTCTAATTTTCTGTTCTTGCCCATGTAGATTTTGTGCTTTTTAAACCTAACATAAATCATCTAAATCTAAACTAAAATAAAGCTGATTTCCATCTGACTTTGTCTTTTCATGCTCACAACAGAACATAATGTGATTCTGAAATCTTATAAAACTGATAAATAATATTCTTTGTCAGCGTTTAAAGTCAGTATTAGGTTTATTTTTTAAGTGTAGGCAATTGATTTTATTATTTTAAGTTGTAGGAGAAATAAGATTATTTTCAAATTTTCTGCATGTATTGAATCAATAAAATAAATAACTAAAAATGGTTTTATCAATTCTGTATCATTATTAACGGTCATTTACATAGGCCTGTTGCTGGTCGGTCTCCCCCAGTCTTGATGTACTTCTTTTTGGTGGTCATACAAGTTGTTTAACCAGGACAACCTCACAGTTTCTAACAGTACCAGTCAAGCAAACAAGGCTGGACTGATTTTGAAATTATCACTTCAGATTTACGTCATTCGAAAAGATTATGCCTTCTAAAAATGGATCTGGGAGCAAAATATTCAATGTCATTAGTAAATGGCCTACAGGCTGTTACGTGTTTCCTATGGTACACTCTGATATCCTATGTTCTCAAACAGAGAAGGCGCTGCCGAGCGTTAATAATCACGAACAAACACTTCAGGTGGCTCTAATGCTAATGGCTGCCTTTCAATTCAGATAAGTTATGCAAGCACAGCAGCATGCGTGTATCGTGGTCAGCCACGCGGTGTTCATCCCTTGCTCTGTGCGGTGCAGGCTTTAAGACCCAACATACCCTCTGCCAAAACTGCATTTATCATTCAAAGTACAAGCTGGCACAGCCCTAACAGAGGAGACTGTCAATTCTCAGACCAGGAGTCGATTTTTAAAAATGCATTTTACCTGGACTAGTTTTTTCACATGTTTATCTAGTTGGTCTAGAAATGGTACTAACTGTGCCCTAATTGACATTGTTTTGTTTGGCAGAGCAATTTGTTGAATAAGGACAGGTGGACAAGAACAGTTGATTTGACCGAGAACCGTTCTACTGTTTTATTATTCTGTTTGTTTAAATGGTTTGCACTTCATAAAGGAATGGTCCTGCTAACCAATGTCCAACAAGAATTGTTTAAATAAGTAATAAATAAGATGTGTGTTTTGTATCCCGTTATTGACACTTGATTGATCTTTATGTTTTCACTACTGGTTGGCGAAAATTCACAAAATTTGCAACCTTATCCCAGACTCTTTCCTGTCATCAGATACAGACGCATTATTGGCAGGCCGTTGATCACATGACCCTCATCGGGCATCTCATGAGAGACACCTACTCACATGTAATGCCATTCACTATCATCATCAACATTCTCCTGTAGGACAGTACGTACGGTATGATTCACCTAATTACCTGCCTGTGTGGTTCTCACACACCTGATACTAAAACTGTACACAAAGCTTCTGAATCAGTTTACAAAGTGCCAAACAGGTTTTCAGCACAACCTGTATTTCAACCCCAGACTGTAAATGAAGATGGATGATGGATCTCCACTGCCTTCCACTGCACACAGATGCAGTCACAATATCCTGAATGTGAGGGCTGCCATCTTGCAACCCACTATTTATGGCATCAAATAACAAATTGACCATACATGAGCATGATAAGAACTACCTAAACTGACAGACAACATCTTTAGGAAAGATGTATTTGATGTGATTTTTTAGTATGGCCCACATTACATCTGCTAACATGGAGGTGGTGGTACCTTTACTGCAGCCAGCCAACAGAGGGCGAGCAAGATGTTCTGACTTCTCTTGTGAGGAGCTGTTATGTCATCTATCTTTTTGTATGTCAAAGTGTGATTTCAACCCACTGCAGTGCTGCATGAGTGTTGTGGAGCTTGGACTCACCTCCTCCTCTTCCATCTCCTTCATAATAGCGGCCAGATCTTTCCCCTGAAGCTCCTCCTGCAGCAGCTGTAACTTCAGCTCACACTGAGTCAGCAGCTCCAGCACAAACTCATCTGAGTCTGGAGAAATGTCAGCAGCTAAGTCCTCACTCTGGAGAGAAATGAAAGAATGGTGAACAGATGTAAGTCTGAGCATCAACAGACAGTTTGAAAGAAAAGGAATTAAAAGCAAAAACAACTGACTCATATTAAGAATAACAGACCACAGGCATTGTCATAAGTTAAACCTGCAGTTGGACAGGTTTACAGTTTACCAGCGTGATGTGCTGAAGTTTGTCTGCGAGGTGCTCCACCCCAGCTCGGACAGTGCAGAGGGTTTTAACAAGCCAGTCCAGGCGCTGTTCACTTTCATCACACCTCTGCTGTTGAGCCTGCAGCTGCTGCTCACACTCCTCCAGCATCTGATGGTCACTAATAAAACCCCAAAGAGAGAACGGAGGCTTGAGAATCAGCAATAATGATTACACAGCTGCAATATCACTGTCTCATCTGAGTGTCTCACCTGGAGAGTTTAGCTTCTCCAGAATATTTCATCTCCTGGAATTGTTGGTTCTGAAGATCCTTCTGCTCCTTCAGCTGCAGCAGCACCTTCTCATTCTCCTCCCTCAGATTCTCCAGATGTCGGTGTGTCTCCTTCTGTGAGGTAAAGCGCTCCACTATCTCCTACACACATGACAAAAAAATTTAAACACCGATAGTCACCACATAAATATATCCATGTACAGTGTGCGTACATGAACATACATGCAGCCACTCCACATCTCTACCTGTACATCTGTGACTCCGGTGGCCTCCTTGATGTGTCTGAAGGCCTCCTCAAAAGTGGAGATGACCTTCTCCCCTTCACCTGCTACCCTGGGGGTGCTGCGCTGGGCCTCACTGCTCAGCTCATCTGGCTGCATAGCTGTTCTCTGAGCCTAATGATAGCAGAGGCAGAGATGGGAATAAATACATCAAAAAGTATCTAGTTACAAATTACAAATACTTAGAAATAACTACTCATCAAATGTATTTAAATGAAATAGAAATAATAATTTCATTAAATACAAGTAATTTGTGATTTTTTTTAGGTATTTAGTAGCATCAGTATGAGTCTGATCTTATAACCTTCCTGCACTGAAAACATGAGCTCTGCTATTTTCCCACATGATAGATTTGAAGTGTCCAATCAGGCTATCTTGGAGTTGGGAAGCTGCAGGGTGCATGCTGTGTGGTTTCAGTATGTCCACACCAGAAAAAAACATAGACAGGGCAAGGACTGCCATTTTTTCTAGTACCCACACACTGTATTGCAGCCAAAAAGTCATCAAACAAACCAACTGCAAACAAGGTCAGTTATGACTCTATCTATTATGAATATTTGATCTATGGGGGTTTTATGGCACATTACTGTACATATTCAGCAGGTCATATAACCAGGAAGTAACCCCGGAGGCTAGAAAACTTTTTTGGCTTATGTGCCAGGCAAGCAACTCTCATTGGACTGAATGAGCACCACTTTGCATACACTATCTAGTTCATTATAATACATTCATGTAAAAAACTGCTGTAAATGTTAGGTGGTGATAGACAGGAGCAGTATGAAGAGCAGAATGTAATGCACATATTTTAACCCAAACCATTATATTTTCTGAAACCCAACAAAGTAAATTTGGTGCCTTAACCTAAACAAAAAGCAATCGTTTGTTTATCATAAGCTTAATGTGACATGACTTGTGTCACATGACTTACATGACATATTTAAGATCCAGTATTCCTATTGCTGGTACTTAACAAAGGTAATATACAGTATGTTGCTTTGGTTGTCACTGGCAATCAACCTGTTGTTTAGGTTTGAGGATGTGTTGGTGGTTTCCAGCGAGTAAGTGTAATTGCCTGTTCTGGATCACGTTTCCTCTTTTCTTCTGTTGTATTTTAGAGTCATTCAGTAAGCTAATAATTACAAGTGCACATGGCCAGTGAGAAAGAAGGTGGTCAGAAGAAGGAACAACATCAAAATAAAACTGTACACTACAATAACACTCTTGAAGTGTACATACAGTATATATATGCCACCATGTGTGTCTCACCCTTCTGTCGACTTTCTCAGCCTGGGCCTTGCGCTCCTCAACCTTTTTCCTGTAGCTGGCTATGATGCGCTCTCTCTCCTTGCGCTCCTTGTAGAGCAGCTCCTCCTGCTGCTGTAACTCAGCCTGGCAGGAAGAAGACAGGTAAGAAGTGATGGAACAGGATAACACAATGGAGACAACATAGTGAGACAAACAAATGCTAGTATGACAACAGTGAATTTGTTATGAGTACAAGTCAGATACGAGAAGGATTTTATTTTGACATGGGAGGCCGTCATATAAGAGGCAGTGAGGCAGCTTTACCCATTATGATCTTCAGCTGTTAATTTATTTTGAAGAAAAGAAAATGACAGAGAAGAGAGAGTAACTTTGTTTGGGGGAAAAAAATGCTACTTGCACAATGTATAGTAATGAAGTAGGCCAATGTATCTGTACACAGTTATAGCTGCTTTCCTTGTGACTCATAATTTGTATAATTAGTGATGACTGTAGTGGTGAGTGAATCATCTCTCTGACGCCTTCACAGAAACATGTATGCTATGAGCTGGTGGCAGAGGAGTTTGCAGGTCACCTTAGCAGCTTCTTTGGAGAGTTGAGCATCGTTGTTCATGGCCTGCATGTTGTGGAGCTCCTCCCTGAGCCTCAGGATTTCAGCTTCCAAACTGTCCAGCTGGCCCTGGAAAGTCAGACTCTCCTCCTGAAGTGGTGACGGTGGAAAAGTGAAGGGTAAAAAAAACCCACAAAGGACCTCAAATTGGAAGGAGTTTGACTTGAAAGTCAAAAACAGGTATTTAAGAACTCCAGTTATAAAGGCTAAATATGGAAAATCTTCTGGGTTATGTTGGAGGGGTTGTGGCCACCAAGGAAGCCTCTCACATATATTTAGGGCATGTCCAAATATGCAGGGGGACTGGGAGGACGTTAAAAAGGAAACATAGCTAAAATTGGATACAAAATTAAACTTTGATCCAAAATTATTTATCTTAGACAATCGTACCCATGGTTGCAGCCACAACCCCCAAACATAAAACAATGCCAACAAAACATGAATGAGCTGTTTGGAGAAGGTCACAGCTAAAATAGAGCTGAAAAGGGGCATTTTTATGGATATATGGTCACCATGGATATTAGCCATGTCAGAAACATGTCTCCTGTGTTTTTTTTCTTTACTTATATTGTTTGTTTAGTATTTTCTTCGGTTATGTCAGGATTGTTGTATATGTTTTTATGTTTCCTATAACTATGTGGAATTATGTTTCTGAATGAAGCTGACGATGATAATGTTAAAATACCAGTTTTTCAAAGGGAGTCTGGTGAGTGTGTCCAGAGCAAAAAAACAGCTGTTCCTGGTTTAACAAAATTAATCTTGCTCTTTCACTATAGCGATCCTTTCCATAACGTTGTCAGACTCAACAATTTGAGCCTGTCAGTGGCAAAAACAAGCATGAGCAAATGAGGAAGCATCACCTGCCCTGCGTGCTCTGCTGTGTGCTCTGCTGAAGTGGCTGACAGTGTCACCTGTCTGTTTCTATCACGCTTCTCCACTTCCATGATTTAGAGACTCCATTTCTAAAATTTACAGCCTGCCATGCTATTGCATCGCTCTGTGTACATTACCAAAACTAAAAACAAGAGCTGAAACCTGTCATCAACCAACTGTTTTATGTTACCATGTGAGCTTCTTTTTGATAAATATGGCAGCTAATACAAAAAATGTATTTATGATTCCTCATTATTCCTCATTGAAATGTTTTCCCTATGCATTTTTGTAAGCTTTTATCTGTTTTATCCTAGTTTTGTAATGCACGCTGAGTGTCAAAGGGAGAAAAAAACAAATGATTGACTGGGAGAATCTCAGTCAACTGTGGGCTCTCCGACTGATGATTTGGATCTTTGACGTTGAGGGGACAGCCCAAAAAAACATTACATGAGGTGTTGCCAACAATACTTCAGCGACATGTCTAGCAACTTAAGATGAGGACAAAACAATGCGTATGTCGGACTAACCTGCAGTTGCCCTTTGAGTTTATGATATTTAGTCATGATGTTCTCAGCCTCCTTGCACTTAAACTGGGTCTTCTCGAGACTGTTCTCCAGCGCCCGCAGTTTCTGAACACACACATAGCATTGTTTACAGTGGGTGCTGTTCTCACGTATTTCATTTTGCACATCTCTACATGAGCTTGAGAGGTAACTACCATGGTATCTTCCTCTTTTTTCTGAGTGCAAGCATCAGCAGACTGTGCTCCACTACTGCCTTCTGCTTTCATCCTCTGGTAGTCCGCCTTCAGCTCTTCCAGGCGGCGCTGGTGGGTCTGGGTGGTGTGTTTTAGAGCATTGAGACGCTTCATCTTGGACAGCACCCTCTGATCTAGGGTTGTCAAGGCTGTCTGTGAAAAGGTAATGACAGGGAGAGGGTGTATAAGCAAAACAGAGACAGACATGCAGACAGAGAGGGCCAAACAGAGTGTTGGGTGGTTGCAAGCACAATAAATCTATTATTTATGTCACTTATATGGTTAGACAATGGACTGAGGACCTTTTTCCATTTCATATTTTGTAGTTACATTGCTACCAACAACTGATGTGTTAACATTGTCAAGGTGAAAACAGTTCATCAATATAATTTTGCTGTCCACTATGAACCTAGTAAAAATGAACAAACCAATGCTGCTGTGAACCTCAGTAACAGACAGCATTTTTGGTTCTTGCTCTCACCTTCCCTGACATGTTGCGGTAAGCGTCCTTCTCTGTGCCTCTGTTATGAAAGGCCAGTTTGATGACATTTTCATCACCCTGAGAGGCAAGACACCAAAGGGAACAAGGTTGTGATTGTGAAGAAAATCAGGTATATAAAGTTTCATAAGGTCTGGAGTCTATTTCTACCTTTGCCAGTGCAGAGGTCTGGTTCTGGTTGATGTATGTATATATATATCCAAAAAATGACTAAAAACAATTAATTGATTGCCATAATAGTTAGTGATTAATCAAACATTTCACAACTAATTGATTAATTGACTGATTGCTGCAGTCTACTGATATTGTCACCTTTTAGCAGGCGTTTTTTATGCCTGAGTGAATTCTTGAGAGGTATATATGAATATATGTACAGACATTATGTCTCAACATGTACCTTACGTACATACTGTGGGCTTCTATACATTGATGCTCCCTCTTAACTCTCAAAAACTAAGAAACTATTTAAAAAAAAACAACTAAAAAAACAAAACAAAAACAAAGTCAGGTATCATTTATTTTTACTGTTCCTTTGCCCGAATATATGTGAGGACAAAAAAGAAGCAGAGTGGCTGGGACAGTGGCCTGTATTTTAGGGTAACTTACAGCATTGACCTCTGCCAGTTTTCTGTACAGCCTCTTGTTCTCCTGCCTCAGCTGGCGGATGGACTCTGTATTCTTCTTGATGGTGGACTGAGAGCTCTCATAATATGCCGTTCTGTCGCCCTCTGGTGGACACATGTAACAGTTACACCAACAATGGTGGAAAAAAGTGTCATTATTAACCTTTATGACAGTTAACTGCAGTTTCTGTCGGATGTAGTCATGGGTTTATAGTGGTAGTAACATGATAACCGAAACATGACAGCTAGCTAGCTGAATGTTGCAAAGCAAACTTCCTGTAACATTAGCATGAGCTGAAATCGACCCTCAGATTACTTTGAAACAAACTCACCGAGTAGTTGGATTTTACGCTGCATCTCCGTTATTTGGTCGTGCAGCGGAGGTTTAATCGTGTCGGCACTGAACGGCATTTTTGTTATTATTGTGCACAATTAACAGAGAAAATTCGCCCGCAGTCAGCCAGTCAGTGGTGGTTAGCTTGACCTAAACGGACACCTCTTCTATGGCCCAGTGTTGCCTGGCAACCTGTACACTGAGACCAAAGCGAGGCTCCAGGTTTCATATTAACCCTGTGTGTCGAACTGCTCTCTTCAGACTGGACCTTGACTTTATTTTTTATCTTACTTTTACTAGTATTACCAAGTGGGTTTTAGTCTCCATCATATTTTGCATTATCACTCTCAAGCCTGTTTTTTTGTTTATTCTTTTTCATGTGAAGCACTTGGTACATGTAATTTCTTTGTTATAGAGCACTCTTAAGGGTACAAAAGTTTAATGTTATTACGAATACGAAATACTTTATTGATCCCCAAGGGAACACGCTATAGCTATGTTAGGGCCATATGTCTATTCTTACCTCTAAAATATTTTATTTTGCCACTAAACAAAGTTTTGAGCCCTATGCCTATTTTTAGTTCCTAAAGATTTTATTTTGCCACTAAAAAGTTTTTTTCTGTCTTTCTTTTAGAAATACCACAAAATGTCAAAAACTACAAAGTGTGCTACTCCTGCTTCCATATAGACAAATACAGAAAGCATATAGTTTCAAATACTCAATTTGTAGGCTTTGTATAACTAATGGGTCTGTACTGTGGGTTTCTGGCCACTTTACAGATTTCATGCCTGAAACTATATGCTGTACACAATAAATGTTCATGTTCATGAATTTTATAAATTGTACCATGATTCCTAAAGATTTCTTAAGCTTTTTTTAAAGCGTAGATCTAAATCTATACTGCATACTTACATGCTGCTTATCCTTTAAAACTTATTTAATTTTATATTTGAAATGTTGGATGTCAGCATTAACAAATAATTTCCTCCTAAGGTGGACAAACATGATGAAAGCAAACAGTACCCACATATTATTGTAACCAGATAAATCTAAGAAGCAGAGGCCTTTTTTTGTGTATTTTTTTTCTTTGAACACTGACATGGCAACATAAACTTTTATTAGTTACAACAAACTGAATGTAAAACTTTTACTCATGATATGTAT
>JAJHUR010108970.1:1478-22082 GCA_027495735.1 Lutjanus campechanus | reverse complement strand
GTTATCTTCGCTTTTAAACAACCACCATAGCTGATGAAAATCTATCTGACATGACTCAGACAGAAATCATGTTCATGGAGGTCCTAATCTTAAAATTTTATTCACATTACGTTTAGTCATGGTCACAAACTTTCCTCCTCACTCACTGACATATGTATCTGATGTGTTTTCTCAGAGGTTATAAGCAGCAGCTAGCAGGAAACACAGCGTTACCTTGAATAAATTAGGGATTTCTCTGTGTTTGAAGATTGTTGGAAACTTTTTGCATAATGTAAATACATAATTAATTTCATTTTAATGTGGAAATGTGACATATTATAGCTTTAAGACCTTGGTTAGGAAGTTTCTGTAATGTGACCCCATATGACCAGAGACAAAGTGGTCACCTATGTGTGTGTTTATGACTGTCTGTAGGTGTCGGAGAGTGCACATGCACATGTGGCAGACACCCAGCTGAGTGTGAATGAGCAGAATGTGAGTCGCAGTGCCCGTGTGTATATGTTTCCCAATGTTGATTTAAAAGCCCGGTACCAGCGAAATGTACACAGAGGCCTGTTTGTGCGAAGCTAGAATGAATCACCCTCGCGTCCGTGTAAATCGCCTGCAAGCCAAACACTCTGGCAGCCTTTTATCCCCAGACGTGGTCCAGCTCACCGCAGCAGAGCTAAAAGCAGAGCGGGGACAGGGCCGTGTGTTGTGAGGAGCTGTCAGAGGAGGCCAGTCTTTCATGGCTCTGGACGGGGAGATGTGGCATGGAGTCGGGTTGCCATAGACAAACTCCAGAGAGCAGAGCACGTTGACTGTAAACTGTTTGTGGTAGGTTGGCAGGAGGCTGGATGAAGTATGGCTTGTTTAAACGCCGGTGGTCCCCGAATCTGTGGTCGCTGGGCCGGGCTGAATGGACGGTGGCCTGGATGGTCAAATTTAGGGCACTGTTACACTGTGGTTGTAGAGATTGGGATAACCACTGTGGATGCTGCTGTCTGTGGGAGAGATTATCCCATTGTGCTTACCACGTGACCGTAACTCACGAGCAGCATCATGTATGAGAGTGAGCGGGCTCTGCCTGCGGCAGTGGCACACATTGGATCCACATGCTAAGCATTATTCTAAAGTGATTAAAGGTAGCTAGAGATTTAGCGCTTCCAGGCACAACTCTGTTTATTAGGAGCTGCAGGATGATGTTAGAGGGAACCGGGTTTGGCTCTCACACTGGAGTTTAATGCCCCGGCAGATCTCTGGTAACCACACGGCATAATTGCGGGACTAACCATCAGACCACCACGATGATGAAAGTCATTCTCGACACACATGTTTCATTATCACCACCATGTATAGGCATGATGCTCAGCTCGGGATGCGTACTGCACAATAACCACAGCGCAGTGCTACAAAACTGGTTATTATTGACATGTCTGTCTTTGATAAAGGGGAAGAGCAGATGTAGAGATGCCAAATGTCAGCAACTTTAGTGATAGAGAGTTTGGAAAGACATGGCTGCCTGCAGTTAGTTGGGTTGGGTACCAAGCTCTTTTCAAAGTACGGATGGAAATACAGTGGTATTGATTCATGTTGAATCAATCTGTGCCTAATTTCGGTACCTGAGAGCGTATCTGGATCTGCAGATAGATAGAAAGAAAGAGAAAGAGAGAGCGATGTAACCCCTGCAGCTAAGTCAGAAGAAGGGCATTAGCGAGCCGAAAGCAGTCACAAGTGCGGTTAAACTTTTCAAAACTGGATGCAGACAACACTCACAGCAATGCAAAGCTGGCAAGAGCACTGGCATAAATCAAAAATTGACGACACGTCTCCATTTCCTCCCACTGTCCAAAACTGAAGCCAGAATATCCGAGCGATGCCATCTTGCACTGGTGATGTCATTCGGAGATAGAGCCTGTGCAGTAGTGACCGGCGTTGGAGCCGCGCTTTCGAGTTCCCGCCCACGCACCCGACCAACTCGGTCACAAGCAGAGCTCAGCTGTCGATTATGGCATGAAACTCTGTTTTTATATAATCAAATAATTAATTAAAACCAAACTGATCAGAAAAATTAACACTTGAATGAACATGAGCGTGATAAGAACCACCTAAGATGACAGAAACCATCTTTTGGAAAAATTTATTTGACGTGTACTTTGACGTGCACGCCTGGAAAGTTTAACCTAACCCTCCCCTGACAACAAAACTTAAAGTGAGGCATCCTCAACTTCATCTACATCTTCACGATTAATTAGTTTGTTGGATAAAATGCTGTTTTTCACTGTTTCGTTTGAAGTAAGTTTCGCACTTTTACTGGGAAAAGGTACCTTTTTGTAGCAATACAGAATTTCAGGTACTGCTACCAGTGCCGTGTCGGTTAAGTGTGAATGGGACCCAACCCTAGCAGCAGGGCACACTTTTTCTCCGCTGTCCTCAGCATCTATAGGGATCCATCCAAGCAATCACAGCATCAAGGGCTGGAAGCAAAAGAAAACATATTACCCTGAGATAGTCATTAGAAAGCATAGCTCATTTCCCCGGGACACAACAGGGGATTGAGTTAAAGCTTTCCGGACCCACGGCTGGAAATATGCAAAACACACACCCCTCCTCTCCCCTTCCTGTGGCTCTTGTTCCTCCTGCTCTGTTGGCATTGTCACAGGGGTGGAGTCAGTGAGCGTGGATGATATGGAAAAGGTCAACGGGGTTTAAAAATGGACTCTGCAGGGCAAGGGGGTTTTTGGACTGACAACAAAGGTATTTCCTGAGAATTTTTTTTTTTTTTTCAGAAAGGTTACAGTTACAGACAGTGGGGACAGTTGCTGGACGTCTGCCAGGTTATTCCTCTCAGAACATTTGCTCATTAAAACTTTGATCCTGTTGTATTTTACACTGCCGTTAATCAGGTTTGGAGACAAATTTATGCACACAAGAGTTTGGCCATATTCCCAAATCACACAGTGCTGAATTTAATTATAATAACTCATTTAAAATATCTCATAAGGAAGAAGATTAACATGAACACAAAGCAATAAATCAATACATTATCCCCTTCCGGCTCCCTGGGGGAGAATATTTAAATGGCTGCTTCCTCTTTTCTTTGTTTTTCACTGGAAGAGTTTTTCATGTCTGCTAATTCAAAGATTATTCCTTGACGGGATCTTCCATCCAAGAATAATGAGCGTTCTCTGTACACCAGCAGATATGTACTATAGCACATGCTCTACATTCATAATGAAACAGCAGACCCCTTCACATATCATCTGAAGCATTAAATTAGCTTTGCTCCAGAGGTGTTGCACATTTACATTATTATAATAACCCAATCACAGTACTTAGTAACAATCATCGTGTCATGCTCTGTGCCGGTGGTTAGGGTTGGATATCAAGACCAGCGTCTGAATTGAAGCCAATTAAAAAGACCTCTCTCTAAAAAACAAACTAACACAAAACAACATGCTAAACATGCTTTTAATGCCCAAGTTTGGACCTACTACTTTACTTTATCTACTGTTTATGCATGTTTCACCCCACAATGAAAAATACACATTTTTCCTCTTATCTATAGTGGTATTTATCCATCTAGATTGTTTTGGTGTGAAGTCCCGAGTTTTGGAGATATTGGCTGCGCAGATGTCTGCCTTCTCTGCAGTATAAAGGAACTACATTGCACTCGGCTTGTGGTGCTGAAAACGGCACAAAAAAAAAATACATTTGAAAAACTCAACAGCAAACCATCTGTCAACCGAATCATCATGCAGTAAGAAATGTGCATCCACTCATGGACAAGAGGATCATGCTTGTGGCAGCGTGGGATGCAAACATTGATGGCGTCCTCCTCAGCTGACCTGTAACTTCTCGTCTCGTTTGGTCAAAAGAAAATAGTTTCGACATGAAACTGCGCACAACAAGGTTTGTGGATTACCTTAAGTAACCAGGTCATGATTCCTGGAAAGAGTATTTCAGCTGTATTTTTGGCACTTTGAACACCACAGATCAATTCCAATCTTGTTCCATTATATCACAGACGGCTGATATCTCCAGAACTCACACCACTAGATGGATGAATAGATTTATAAGCCAGAGGAAAAATAAGTATTTTTGATTGTGGTGTGAACTGTCCCCTTTAAAATATACAGGATTTGGTAAAAGATATAGGATTTGGTGTTCAGAAGTGAGGTTGAGCCTCACAGAAGACAGTAGTCATACAGCAATATTATACAAGAGGAAGTCCATTCAACATAATGATGCTGTTGTTTCAGCTTAGTCATATTGGCCCAGAATCAGCTGATGTTAGCATTTAAAACAAATAAGTAAAGTAAAAACATGTGTAAAACAACAAACATTCAAGTTGTGGGGGGCAAGGACAATATATTTGTCTTTGTTTTATGGCGTAAACAAAAAAGCATTACAAAATATCTCATCATTTATGACTAATGACTGTGTTTAGCACCATAGATAAACTGCCAAATAAAGCCTTTTTTGCTTTCGTAAGTTTCTGTTTTCAGTCAAATAATGAGCCAAAAAGAACCAGGGCTGTAAACAAAACACAGCCCGATCCAAGATGATGCATCCACTTAATTAATTGATCCTAGGGAGTAGTAAATTGAGACGGACTGTGTAACCCTGGACATAAATAGAGCAATAATGCAAATAAATTCTGGAGGAGTAAGTATTTAGCAGCAGATTGACCTTTTCTGTACATTTTTATCTATGAAACAAAGTAATGATACTTTTTCCGATAACGTGTTTAAAAACTATACAAGTTAAATTTAGAATCAAAAGTACCAGAGCTATTTAAAAAAAATGCAAGCGCTTATTCAGTAACTGTGTGCAGGTTGCTTGGTACTTTTTTTCCCTTTTTTTTATTCTAATGTATTAGCCCACTTCTATTAGAGTTTTACTGTGAGTTTTGACAATTTCTTTTAAGTTTATTTAGCTTGGATTTATGTTTAGTATTTGCTACTTTGTAATCTCATATAATTCACCCCTTCACACACAGGGAATGTGTGTGAATCAGTTGGAAATACATCACAGTGGAGGGAGATGTTGTGGGATAACATACAGATGGGTCAATATTGACAGAGGCTAACTGAGGACATGTCTTGCAGAGCAGCAGCCTGAGGCCCACAATGGGCCCACTGAGCTGACACAGAAACAGTTCGTTTGGCCACAACAACCTGACGGCAGCTCCTGGTGAGAGGCCAGTTCAAAGAGCCGGGGTTTTGTTTGCTATGCTCGCACTGTCTTCCTGTTAGGGGCTGGGCTCCCAAAGAAAACAGAGCGGTGGCTCACCAGATGTGCGCATCTGCGCGTTTGTGTCCAGTCCGCAGGCAAACACACACATCTGACCATACAGGGAGGATGTTTTATGACCCTGAAAAGTAATAAAACCTCTAAGAAAAAGCATCTCAGACTTTATGGAAAGGATTATTATTTTTTAAAACACACTCGGCGTGTGTGCCCACTCTGTCACATGTTCCTTTATGCTGGCCCGTGATGCTGACAGAAAATGGTCTGCTGTCATTAGTGACCTCAGTATTAGCAGCTCCAAAAATAACACCCTGATGCTGTCAGAAGCAGACGTATTACATGTGAGGTTTCTAAGAATAAGCTCCGCTCTGGAGGACTGGTATCCTTAATTTGAGGGGAGGTAAGGCAGCCGGTTGTGTCCCTTTTTCCACTGCACACATACACTGTGCCAACACTCACACACACATACACACACGGATCCCAGGCACTAATGACCCCATGTCTGGCCTATGTATCTGCTAAACTGATTGAGGCCTCCAGAGGGCTTCAGATTGGATCTCATCAGACCTAAATACACACACACACACTCTCACAGTACATAACATGCACATACAGCACATACTTGCATATTACTTAAATCCTGAATTTGAAATCAGAAAGAGAGTTAAGTGGATAAACCCGGTTAATTAATGCCACGTTTTCATCTTCATGCTGAATTTGTCTAAATGAAATGAAAAGTGTCTCATTACACTTTTAGGGTGGGGCTGCATCGATCTAATACACCAGAACTGTGTGTGACCAATTCACATTACATACAGTTTCATTCAGTCACGACAGAAGATTTCACCGCCACAGCAATCCCTGGCCTCCTGTTCAGTTCCAGTCAAATAATTAAAGGGACAGTTCAGATTATTTAGTGTGGCATTGTCTGAGGTACTTATTGATAGTCAGTGTGCTGTGGACAGGGTCAGCAACAAAAGATAAATATCAGTTTAAGTGTACATTATATTTAGAATTTCCGATTGGACACTGCCATCGTATAATCTAAATATACTGTATAACTCTCTGCTTAAACTGGGAATGTGTTGACTGACATCTACTTTAAAGTGATACACTGACTCTCGATAAATATGTCATACAACCATAAATCAAACAATCCAAACTATCTCGTGTAATATGCCTTGGAATTTAAATTTGGGAATATGAATTTTCCCAAATATGCTGGTAAAGAATCAGCTCTCACCCACTTGTTGATTGATCGTCAAAAAGTTGGATAGTTTAGACCGGAGTAACTGTTTATTATTTCTTATAACAGACTTCTGTCTCAAGTTCAACACTTGCTCTTATCATGCAGACTGAAAAAACGATCTAGGCACTTCTGATAACGCATACGGCACACATTCTTCTTCTCACAGTAGACAGTAGAAAGCATAAGGGTGAGAAATGACATGCAACAACATGCAAGATCCCTGGTGAGAGTCAAATCAGGGAGCCTGTGATGACAAGGTCAGCGCCTAAAACACTTGAGCTCTACTATACATGCTTTTATAAAGGAACGTAACATAACACGTGCAAAAAGGTGACAAGACAAATGTTTCAATCAATAAACAATTTCAGCCAACACACTTCTCATCTTATATGTTTTTTTACTGAGCAGTTAAATTCCACATACATTCCATTTGTGCATTCAAGGCTCATTTTGATGACCATTACAATTGTGCTTGTGAGAGTAAAGTTATTAGGAAATTCAATAATGTAGTAGGTACAAAGGTAATATTGGTTAAGGTAATAAGAAACAAAGTGCAGAACATCAGTACAAAAGAAGGAAAGAGCCAAAACACTTCTTAAATGACGCTTGTGTAGGATGTAGTGGCATCTAGGGGTGAGCTTGCAGATTGTAAACACCTAGTCTCACCTTCCCCTTCCAAGCGTGTGGGAGATCCTATGGTGGCTGCAAAACACAGGCAAAACGCTTAAGTCTGTACCTAGAGTGTTTGGTTTGTTTATTCTGGGTTACTGTAGTCAAGTCAAGTCAAATTTTATTTATATAGCCCAATATCACAAATCACAATTTGCCTCAAGTGAGAAATGAATGCCTCACGTTTGCATTCATTTCTGAGGACGTGCACAAGCATTGCTCTAAATGGACAGGATACGTGAGGCAGCCATGATGTGTAGGGGTGTGTAGGGGTGCGTAGGGGTGCGTAGGGGTGCGTAGGGGTGCGTAGGGGTGCGTAGGGGTGCGTATGGATGCATAGGGATGCGCAGGGGTGCATAGTTAACAGCAAGTATACCTGCAGCCTAAGGAAAAACTCTCCCCAAAAAAAACTTTTCACAGAGACAAAATGGAAGAAACCTCAGGTAAAGACTATAGAAACATGGCAGTGCAACATGGCGGCCTCCATGGAAGAGGACCTGCACCCTCTGCAGGTATAAACAGCTCCTTCTAAGATACACTGGACCTTTAAAGAATGAAAGAAGTCAAACTGTTATCAGGTATTACCATTTAGGTTATTATTCAACTTATTTCCCACCAAATCTTACTTGCAACTGCAAAAAAGATCATGTCACAACAAATCATCTATAGACAATATATCAACACAGAGAGGCAGCTCAATGTGGAAAACAGATGCATAGATAATCAGATATAAGTTTACCTCCCAAGATGTGGGACCTCCAAACATGTATAACCTCTTTGTCCTCTTCAGAAATGTGAATACATTACACTTACGTATTACAACCAGTATCAATAAATTCTCAGTGTCAAACCAGACTGAGGCTCCAGTGGGACATCTCATCATGAAAGTAGGGTCTAAAAATTTCTTTCTGTACATTTGAGCGTGAGTCACATGAGGAGGTGAAAGGGTCAAAAACATCAGAGCAACGGGGAGCCTTACAAGGGAGATCATTGGGCCTCTCCTCTGCTCTTTCTGCTGTTTTTACTACCACCTTAATGACTTAAATTGTGTCCAATTAAGCAGCGCTGGAAAGAAGCATCCCCGCACTCAGTCGTCAGAGTTCCCTCTGTGCTGTGGCACTGGAGCATGTGTTTAATTAGAACGCTCTAAAAAGACTGTAACGGAGTGTTTCTCCAGGAATGTTAATCATTAGTGGGATCCTGACTGAGCAGCTCTTAACTGTTTCAGAGTATTGTTGGATTCCATGGTTTGCCTTTTGAAGCCGTGCGGCTCAGGAAAATGCTTCCACGTGTGGGAATTGCCAACTTTCTCTTTCTTTTTTAAGAAAAAAAAACCCATCATCCTCTTCTTCTACAGCGACTTGGTCATAGCACTCGCGCCCGCTTATTGCCTGTTTTCTTACGGCGGTCTCATTCATGTGTCTGCTTGAGCCCGGGGCTTGAAACGCACAGGAAATAGTTTTCTTGCCATGTGAAGGATATACGGTTGAACTTCGAGGAAAGTTGAGGAGAACAGCCCAGATGTGTGAGGTGTGAGGTTTAAGTGGTGTGTGAGGTGGGCTTTCTGAGGGTGTGAGGTCATAAGCCAAAAATTTTCTGAAGTTTAAAGGTCACGAGTGTTGAACGTGGACATTGACGGGGCGCTGTTTCAACAGGAGTGATCAAACCTTTACACGTGGCGTGGAAAAACCTGACAGCTTTCCTGGACATGGTGAAAGTTTTATTGAAGAAATAAAAAATGACGGTGAAAACAGGGACCTCTTGCTTGAGGTCATTGGTTTGAGGTGTTAAAGGGATAGTTTGCATTATTTTATGTGGTGTTTGGGAGCATTTCAACAGTCAGTGTATTATCTACAGTATGTATGCATATGTAAGTATGTACTGTGGACAGGGACACGAGCAGAAGTTATTTTAGCCACTTTTAAAAAATCACTTATCAGTGTGAACTATATTTAGAACATTTTCACCACTTTACTTTGCGGTCAGAAAGCCTTTTCTGTTGGGAATGCACCATTATTTAAGCCAAATAATCACTCTCTTCAAGCCAAGCAAACTCTATCGGTGTAATCAGTCATTTTACTTCGCAGAACGCGGGAGTTGCTGGTCCACCGCTGCCTTGACCTGCTAATTTGTTTGTGTTATTGTGTGACTTCACTGTTTTAAAAGGATCATTCGGCTTCACAATAACACAAACAAATTATCACATCGAGGCAGTGGTGACCTGTGACATGTGACATGTTCTGGGAGGTAAAATTACTGATTTCATCTGTGGAGTTTGGCTGGTTTGGAGACTAAAATATCAGGCTTAGATAACGTTGGTTTCCTGTCAGAAAGTGGTGTCTGATGGCAAATAAAGTGGTGGAAACAATTTGAATATAGTATACACTTAAAATGATATAGATTTTTTTTAGGTGGACCTAAAATATCTTTTGTTGCCGACCCCTGTCTACAGAAGTTCATTGCTTAGCCTCCAGACTGGTGCCCTCGTCTGCTTCTCCTCACTGGGGGTGTGCCGTCCAGCATCTTCTGTAGTTAATACACTGAATATCTACAAGTACCTCATACAACTCAACATCAGATGATCCAAACTAACCCTTTCATAGGGCTGTTTTGTAATTTTGTGTCTATATTCTCCCCAGTTTGTCCAAGGAGACCACACATGACAGGCTTTGCCCTTTGCTGATCCAGTGCTTTTGTCAGTGCAAGTGAGTAGTGTAAGAGCAGCCCATTCATCCTCTGGCCGCTCTGTGTGCAGACAGCCACAGGCTTTTGTTGAGTTATAGTGTCCTCAAATAAAGGGGCTTCCTCCCTTTAACAGCCCCAGGAGCTCTGTCGCTCCACTTCCCATTGTTCCCAATGAGGTCCGGCTTTTACAACTAGGTGAGAGGGTGTCAAATTGAGGGTGAAATATGAGCTGTTCAATCGTACATCTCTGCAACGTTTGTCAAAGCAGTTAGACAGCAGTGTACTTTTGATAAAGTGGAGAAACAGCCTGTGTGCTGCTGACACCAGGCTTTGTTCAGCAGCAGACATGTGTTATGTCATGTATTACAGGAGGTCGCTCCACAGAAACTGGACATTCATGCACTGCAAAAAATAAACTATTTGTTTTAACTAAAAAAAAGTTAGTGATCGGGCTGCTCAAAATTCGATTTTGTTATGATTCAAAACAAATGAACTTTTCTCGTCAAATAAACTTGATATTAATTAAGTTGTATAAAAGAAAACGTGTTTGATAAACTTAAGATGTTGAGTTGAACCAATAACTTTTCAGGCACACTGCACTGTAAAAACAAAAAGGTTGAGGAAACTCAAAATGACAAGGCAACTTACTGCAATACATTTTTGACTCTTAAATTTAGTCAAATTAAGGTTTGCCAACTACTATTCTTTTGTTGAGATAGTTTACTTTTCATCTTTAGATAAATTTGAATCCTTGAGTTTTAGAAACCTCCAAAATGTTCAGGTACCCAAATAATCACAAATAAGGTTTGAGTTTCTAAAACTCAAACATTCAAATTAATCTAGAGAAGAAAATCTCAACAAAAGATTATAGGTTGGCAAAACTTTCTTTAGTTCATTTAAAAATTTAAGGGTTTGAGTTGGTTTCAAAGCTAAAAAAAACAATTGCAGTAATTTGAAATTCTGAGTTACCTCGACTTTTTCGTACATTGTGAAAAACATAATATTTAACGAAACTTTTAATCAACTAATTCTGTACTAACTGTCATGGTTTGCTGTGTGTTCATATTGTGAAAACAAGCAACCATGACTTATCTTATAGTGCATTTGAAACAGTGAGTTTTCATCATGTTTTCTTCAAACTATTTGAATTTAATGAGTTGATTGAACTCTGTACATTCATTTCAAGTCAAAAGACGTCAAGTAAGAAGAACTCAAGTTTATCAGTGTTCTGCAAATAAACAGACATTTTAAGTTCAATTAAAATAATAAAGGAAGCTGCTATATTTACATTAAGTCAACGAGAAACGATTCGTTGATGCCACTAAATTCCTGTATTATTTTTTGCAGTGTTGTATGACATCATGACCTAACAGGGTTGCAGCAAATTGAATAAAGCTGAAGTAAATGGGTAGATAAGTAATGTGTTTATAAATCGCTTCCATGAAATCGGGATCATTAAAACTGACATCATCTACTTAAGTATTGTGTTGTTGGTTTTATATAATAGCATTACATATTGTAATTTGGTAATTAAAGACAGACAGTTTTTTTATGGACTTTTATGACCTTTTTGTTGCTGTTTGGTAGGTCAGAAAATTACATTTTAAGTCAGAGTTGAGAAGTTCAAATGTAACCATATCTCATTACCAATTTAGTCCAATAAATCTTGAACCCTTTCCTCGTTTCATTTAGATTTTTCCTATCCAGCGCTCTTGACAAACATATGAACTTCAGTGAGGTCAAGTGTCACGTGAGCAGATATTTCTCTTTAATTTTTTACAAATGTCTCTTGTCAGAAACTAAGCTTAGATCTAAGCTTTGCCCTCAGCTGCCTCCAACGTGTCAGAGTGAAACAGTAAAAGGGGTTATGTGAGGGTTATAGGGCTAACAAGCCCACAGTCTGACCTGAGTTTGTCAGCGCCAATCTAGCTAAGTCAATATCAATGCGCTGACTGCTCCACCAGTTGACCTTTTCCTCCCTCTTTCAAGGCGTAAAAAGGATTGTTGTTACAGTAGAGTGATAGGCTTTTATTGGCCTTTATAACTGAGGCTTTTGTTGGGCCTGTGTCCTGCTAATACCCGTTGGCAAGTCATTTAAACCTTGAGAATGCCTACTTTTTATAAGGTAGCTCACACACTACTGAGAGCTGCTCTTAACAATGGTCATCAGTGACGGTGAGTTAGAGACTGACCTTCCCTTTGCCCCCTTTGGTACCCCAATTTATGGCATTTCTTGGGACTCAAACTTGTCTCATTTAAACTTGCCAGTGTCCTTCTCCACACTCTCCATGCTTACTGTGAGATACAGCATCCTCTGAGTGGATGTTTTGTTTTATGGGTCCCTTATATGGGTCTTCAAAGGCGTGTTTGGACCAGAGAAGAATGCAACTTTATCGTCGGGCGTTGGTTCTGATGATCATCATCCCTGTCCTGTCATTGTCAGGGCATGCTGGTCATGGACTGCCTCGCCGCTAGCACGGGGCGTCTTTTTTTTTCTTCTTCTTCTTTCTTTTCCTTTTTTTACAGCGGTGAGAAGGTGCAGACCAGGTGTGAGGTGCTGTTCAGGTCGTTGTGGCTATGACAGGGGAATGGGCCGTAAAGCCCCGGGGCCATAGATTTATGGATCATCTGGTGCTCTCTGAGGTCAAAGGTCAGGGATGCATGACTTGTCCAACTTAATATTATTCAACAGTCTGAGGGGAACCTTGAACTGTGCGGCCAGCTACTTCTAACTATAGCGATGTACAATCTCAGGAAGCTAAAGATAATCCACAGATGACTTTAAATAGGTGACCTCATCTTAGTTCATTGTCAGTGACCACTGATTCTTACTTTCAGTGGTAGATGTCCCCACAATTTGAACTTCAAAGACATCTGCAACTGCTTCTTTGAACTTTCAAGCCTGTTGCACAACTTACAACTTTCTTTAAAACCTGCAACTTTGGAATGAGGAGAAACTGTATGAGAAAGGGCGTCCATCTCTACATTTTTACAAATCAGGCACAATTCTCTTTACCAAAACTATCGTCCCTGAATAGGCTCTCCAACTTTTTTGTGGATTAGTTTACCATCTTAACTTTGCATTTCATGAATGCCCCCCCTCAAAGGCAGGATGCTGTGTCGTCCCTCCCCTCTAAGAATTGCTAATGGAGCAGTGTGCAGAGACTTAAGGACTACTACAAAGGCCTGAGGTTTGCAAGAAAGGGCGCCTCTCCTCCCTGGCCTTGGCTGCTACAATGGCATTGTCCACACACCCACACACAACTACGGTACATGCAGCATGCAGGTGTCTGTAAGCCCTACAACATCAATCATCAATTTATTTAATCATATTTATCTGTCTTAGATCAAACTTAACTTTTCACTGAACACTGCCCCAGTTGATTACTTAAACTGAAACAAATGTCTTTTTCCACAACATTATCTCTCTGAAATGTTATGTTTATATATGCAAACCAGGCATTGTCTGATTAAATATGTGCTAATTAACATATATTTCCAGAACAGAAGTCTGAACACTGGATCAAACCAGGTTCAGAATTCTTGTTTCTTTTTTTTCTTTTTTTTGACATATGAGAGTCCAGGGTTTTTGCAGAGGGAATTGTGGAATTGTCAGGCTGTTAATGATGACAGATCCCTCTGCAGAACCCTTCAGAGTATAAATAGGAATAAAACTGGAAAGTTTGGTGTATGGAAGTGCTACTGAAGTGAATATTTCTGGCTCAGTATGAGAAAAAACTCATTTTGAGAAAACAGTCTTTAAAGACATTAACACATTCTGCAATAGATATCAAGCTTTCCCAGTTTTCTGAAATGTTATTTTAAATATGCAAATGAAGCATAAATGTGTTTTTTAGTCTTTAAGAAGACATGTTATGGAAGCAAAATAGACCAAAATCTCAAGTATATAGCTGAATTTAAAAAAGATAAACAAATGACAGTCGGCATTAGCCACCCACGATGTGATATTTCAGCACATACTGGTGTGAATGTATGTGGGCAAGCAGAGGATGGGAAAAGTTACTGTCAATCACATGCTGTCAGTCATGCACAGGTGGCCTAAGCAAGTAATGAGGAGCCATGTATTTGGCTGATATTTGAAGGTTAAATAAGGTTTTCTGTAGACAGTGATATTCTGCTGTACTAACTTCAACATATAAGCTGAGCTAACATTGAATATACCGTTGATTTGTCTTAAATGATCAAATAATAGGCAGAATTTTGCGTGTAGACCAACAATTCTGCCATGCTTGTTCCACTTGTTTAGTAATTTCATTGCTACATAACAGTACTGACCCTTGTGAACCCTGTTATATCAGCGCCCGCTTAAAAACCCCCACAGTGTAAATGCTTCACGCATGTGTTCTTGTTCACAGAATTACACCATGACGTCACCTCCACAAAATTAAACAGCTGCTAAAATGTTAATAAAAAAAAGCAATTCTAGTGGTTTAATAGATTCCTGGCTTCCTAGTAAAATGTTCTACTGCTTTGTTTTACAGTCTTAAAGTATGTTAACCCTCTACAGCAAAACTGTGAGTTGAAAAGTTTGAACTTCTTAGTTTTCTTAGACACAGTTATGTCCACCATAAAACATGTCCTTTTGGGAGAAAGTAACACTTTGACTTTGCAACCAAACAGACACAAACGCATGCAAAAGGTGCCACTGTCCAGAGTTTGACCTGAACTGGTCACTTTTGTTTTCTGAGGCAACAGGAAGAGAATCACGTCCTGACATTCCTGCAGAGGTGAAGGAGAGGCAGAGGTCAATTGCATCCTGGGGAGTTTCACTGGATGGGCGGATATGTACATTTGAGTTTTATAGAACATATAAACACATAATTTTAGCTCTGTCCTACGGTGCCAGTACGCGGTAAAGGCAAACAGGAAGCTTGGATGTAAGCCAATGCCAGCAATGTGTAAGGTTTGTTTCTGTAGGCACTGGATATTCTGGTTGTTCATGTTTGGGATATAAAGATACATACAACTAAATTGGAGCAGCAACTAAAAATGTCAACAAGTTTCCAGAGTCCAGGTTGACATATTGCAATAGTTTTTTTTAACACAAAGATATTCACAGATCATCACATTTGTGGAAAATGGAACCAGCGATTCTTTACCTTCAAAATGACAAAAGTTATCAGTTGATTATGAAGATTGTTGTTGATATATCTTCCTAACCCTAACCTGTAAAAGTGACATATAGTCACCTCTTTATTTAGCTAAAGTTAGCAAATCAGTAGCTAACTTGCAATGTAATCTACATCAATTGTTAAGTAGCTACTTAGCTAGTGTTTTTCTCTGTAGCAAAATGCTAGCTTCTCTCAGCTAATCTATATCAATCGTTAGCTTGTTAGATTTGATTGCAAATGTTAGCAGAACTCTAGCTAGTGCTATACCACATGTTAGCTAGCTAGATAGCCTTTTGCTAACATGAGCTAAATAATCTTGTATAACTCACTGCTCACTCACTATATAGTCCACTGTACAGTGAGTTTGCCATTTTCTGGTGCTGTCCGAATGTAGTTAGAATTAGCCTATTGTATCCTATATTGTGGACTCAAAGTATCCCACAATGCATCACTAAAAGTGGTGTGAAACCAATGGTCACTCACCAAGCACTATGTAACATCATGCATTGCACTGAAAGAAAAACAACAGCCGGGACATAATTAACGCTGCAGAGAAAATGACCCAAGTAGTGTTTGAAAGTGTTTTTTCTTCGTTATATTAGCTCATTGTATAGCAGTCCTTCGATGGTGAGTTGGGAGTAGTGAAAGAGTGATTTTGGACACGTTTGATTTTTTTACAGGTCCCCCAACAAACACCTCTCAACCATCTTCAAAATGTGATTTTTGTTTCTAGACGAGCTGAGCACATAGCATGTTTAAGTACAGGAAAGAGGAAAGAGAAAGTTGATCGACCTTGCTCAACTGTGAGTGGGGAAAGTAATAAATGGTGGGACTTATGAAGGGTTGATTAATGGACTAATCATGTCATTTCTGTTGCATTTTGGCAAACTATTAGGTTCAACCTCACATTACAGATTCCCATAATATATTGTAGCTACACTGTACATTTTGCATGACTTAACAAAGTTGAGTTGAACATGTTGGACATTTTTAACCCTCACTCAGACAACGTTAAGCTGATAATAACAGCTTTGTGGTCGAAGTCATTTCTTTGTATAGATCCTCTGTGATTCATATGTTACAGGCCCTATAGAAGGTCCCGTTTAGACTTGCTGACATCATGTTCAGTTTGAAGGAGGGGTTATGTGAGGCTGAGCCGGGATGTTGTAGCTGGTGGGAAGTAATTTTTCGCAGCAGGATAAATAAAGCATCTTTTGTCCACTCGATCCAGCAATCACTCTATAATTATAAAGCCGTAGATAGCAAACAGCTCTCTGCAACTTAGTGACATTTTAGCGCGCGAGAGAAGAGAGACAAACCACCAGATGAACCAAAGCCTGACTGTAACGTTCACCACCTTCCCCACATCTTTGAACCGTTGATAGGAAAGGAAAGAGAAGAATGTCATGTGAAAGCTGTTGTGGAGATGGGGCGGTCAGTGTGGTAAAATGAGCCCTGCCATCACTGATGTGCTACTTAAAAGCGCAGTTCCTGTGAGCCAGAGCTCTACCGGTGGTTTTCATTTGGAAGCATATGTTTGAGGTACGAGGGGAGGGTCAGCGGAGGAGAGAGAGACGCCTCGCTTCTTCCATACCCTGCCGTGACTGGCTGTTCTGGGGTTAAGGGGCCGGCCTGAGGTTAAGAGGGTTGGGTTGGAGGAGGGAGGAGGAGGAGTGGTGGGTGAGAGAGAGAGACAAGGGTGGGATGACCATCTGGTTGAGGACCTCCATGTACACGCACATGCACACACCCCTCTCAAACACTCTCTCCCACGCACTCAGACAGACATCTCTCCGGCTTTTTACAGTCTTGGCTTTGATATGGGCTGTTACTGTGCTGACAGCTCTGATAGAGAAGGCTGACTGCCTCTGTCTTGGAATTAGAGCTCTCAGGATCTTGCACAGATATGGAGCACAGAGGCTGGAGAAGAATCTAGGACTGGATATAGTGGTGATAAGATCCTTTTTTTTCCTGCCCACCTCAGGAGAGTTGGCCCACACTGAGGTAAGACCAACAGGGAGATGTCTGAAGATTTAATCTGTTTGGGTTTTTGGAGGAATGTGTTTTTTTGTTTTGTTTTTGTAGTGAGGCAGACATATAAACTACTTGAACAAGTGGAGATGTTCAAGTTTTGCACCATGTTGAACTGTCTTTTGCCAAAAGGGGTGTAAGAAAATATAAATAATGCTTGAAGTAGACTTTTTAAACTCAGATTTTATGCATGTGATGGTGTGATCTTCATACGATGACAGTTCTCCTGAATTAGATTATAAAATAGCAATATATCAACTTGCTTACAGTATCACAATATATTGCAGTATTTTGAATTGTAACCCTTTTATTGTGATACGTATCGTATCGTCAGATTCTTGCCATTACACAGCCCTATATGCTTCTAGATCAAACAAGCTTCTTTAACTCTGATGCAGAGTTAAGACTTAAAAATGCATGAAATCTCTTAGATTATTTAGTTTGATGGAAAGGTGGTTTAATTATTAATCTGCATTATGCATGATTCACAAGACATACAACACATCGCATGTATAGATGGAACTCTGTGCAACCTCTGATCTTTGCTTAAGTCAAAACCTGAAGGACTTTCTCCCATTGAGTTTGTGTGAAGGTTGCCAGCGTTCAAAGACATGATTTTGGGCCCCCTATACTGCAAACTGAATTTACTGGGATGTAAATGTGTTAGATGTCTGCTATGTGACAGCAGCACGAGTGTGTAGAGTCTTACTTCAGTCTGGCCAGTGCAGGTGGTCTCTGTAGTGTAGATCTCTGTGGGGATGTCACTCCCATCCATTTGGTCTTGGAAAAACACTCCCCCAGCCGTGAAAGGAGGCCTCACCAAGCTGACCAACCTTCAGCCATGTAGCACCTCAACTCTGCATAAAAACTTTGAGCCCCTCTCTGGGTCTCTTCTTGTCAGCTGCACTCAGACTTCCCAGCAGCGTTTCCACTGTGGCATCTTCAAACTGATTGGATGTTGTTGATTTTATCACACTCAGTTGTTTTTTTTGGATCATTCAAGGGCAAGTTTAACCATAAATGCTGATTTACTGGTTCATAAAAGGATCTAGCTGTCTAACCAATCTGATCTGGCCTGCAGTTTGACAAATGTTTGTAAGATCACTTTTGTTTTTTCACAAGGGATACAATATATTAAGTCTTTTGAAGAGATTTGTGATAGCAGGATCCAATAATTGACTGCATAATTCTAAAGTTAAGACATATCTTGTCTGACATAAAAACAGATTTGTCTGAGCTAAAGTAAGCAGCGACTGTGAACAGAAAATCTTGTTTTTCTCTTCAAGTAGACCCTTTGCTGCATTGCTGAGCTCGCAAGAGCCAAGTTAAACATGTCGGGCCGGTCCAAACTGACAGAGAGCACTGTGTAGTGTTGTGTGCATGTCCATCATCCACTTCCTAGAGGAATATAGACAGTAATTCAGACCAGAAGCTGCTTATTTTCCCTGTGCACTCTCTCAAGGGTTGTTAATCCAATGCTCCAGTGTCTGGATTTTGGGGGAACTGGTTAAATTGCTGTTGAATACTCTTTAAAATGTCCCCGGTGGCAATATTTATTGGGCAGTCGCAGTATGAGGTCCTGTGGGTCTCTGTATTGCTTTCTTAAGGTTAATTTGTTCCTTAATGAATCAAGTTTGCACCCACTTTTTCATTGAGCTCCTGTTATTTAGAGCTTGTTCGAATATAGGCTTTCTGTGCAACAAGACTATCAGTCATTGTGCACTTTTTTTCCGACAAGACAGGCGTCTTCATTCATTCTAAAAATCTTGTGGGATGTTTTAAAATCTTCAATCACTGGAAACCATTCAAAGCAAGCCTGTGTCCCACCTGCCTTGACTTACATTTCATCTCTTTTGTGGAACAAGGACACATTAACATTTTCGTACATGTCCGTCGCCCCATTTCAGTCTGATAGCACCCCCACCACCACCCACCCTCTGGCCCTCTGTGGGCAGATCAGTCAGATATGCAGGCCTGCAGCTCCCAAAGCCATGTTAACAAGCACCTTTACAAAAGAGTGAGGGGCTGTTAAACATTCAGGACTGCAGGGGTCTGGCTAGTGTGGGAGGAGGGCAGGGGGGGGGGGGGGGGGGGGGGGGGGGGGGGGGGGGGGGGGGGGGGGGGGGGGGGGGGCATTGAGAGGGGGGAGAGAGTAAAAACTAAACTTACAAACCATAGCTCCCCTTGTGTTGGAGAAAAAGTTAAAAAGCCAGAACAAGTGGTGAGTCAGTGACTTGGCAAGTGAGAAGAAGCATGGTTAAGTTAGTTGGCTCGGTGCTTGTGTCATTCAAAACATTAAGGAAGCATTCTGGGCAGAGTCAGAGGAAATGAACTGCGTGACATCTAAAGGAAAAATTAGCATGTGAGCAGATGTGGTAGTACAAGAAACATCGAGCCGTGTGCATCCCTTTATTCCTTTTTGTGGGCCTGGCTTAAGTTCAAGCCTGACATTCCTGTGAGTCAGGTTTGGCTGCGTGATACATCCTCGCAGAGGCTCGGCCAACATGTGAAAGCAAACATCTTTCTAACAAATGCAGCGCGTGAGTAAGTGTGTGCCTGATATACTGTGAGGCTGTGAAGCCTCTTGGCTCCTGACAGAACCTGCCTATAGTTAGCTATCTCCCATGTGAAACCCAAGCCACTCTCAAACAAGGCCACATTTTTGCAGGTTATTTCGGTCTCATTTGCAAGTCAATAGATACGAATAGAACAAGAGAGTGTCTCATTTCTCGCCCCCCCCCTCCTCTCATCTCATCTCTCATCTGAAGACAGGTTATCTAGGTTTAAGGGCTTTAACTGTCATGTATGAGGAGATAACACACCACATCTTCTAGAGAGAAAAAAAAGACTTAAAGGGAGATAAACAGACTCCTGATGGAACAAGTCTTCAGTGGATTCCTTCACAAAAGCGCCATTGTTCAGGACATGAGGCGTTTTAATGGGACGTGTCATAAGCCAATCCGCCTGACTTGACACTTTGTGGTACAATAAGTGAATTCCAAATAAAGCCCGTGAATCCTCTGCAGGCTACGTGCCAGTCGTTGGCAGTGGGCTGTCTTGTCCTTGAGGAAGATGAGCTGATGTGAATGGCCAGTTGCCGCCTGGCATGGCACGCCGTGTGTGCAGCAGTTAATCATCCACAGAAGGGTCTGCTGTGCCACAGTCTCAGAAAGAGTCGTCATTACACAACAAGCCGGATACACGGCATACAGCTGACTCTGACAGCACTGTAAAAAAAGAATCATTCAGGAATTTAGTGGAATCATCTAATCTTTCCTCATTAACTTAAAATAGAAATACTTAAATACTTAAATTTTGAGTATTTATTTTCATTATACTTCAGAGTTTATCAGCATGAGTTCTTTCAATTTGAAGTCTTTTGACTTGAAATGATGAGTTGGATGAAAACACTTCACAGAGTTCAATAAACGTTTAAAACGTGTTAAATTAAGTTTCTAAAGAAGCACAATCAGCATGTTAGCAGACTTCCCAGCATGCATTTTTTGAGAGTTAAAACTACCTGAGACCCTTCTTTTTATTGTTTGAAGAAAACATAGATGATGAAAACTTGCTGTGTCTTAGTAGGGTTGCAAATTTTGTGCATTT
>JAJHUR010108966.1:2345-14551 GCA_027495735.1 Lutjanus campechanus | reverse complement strand
GACAGGGTGAGCTGCACTTCACACGTTTTAACACCAGAGGGAGCCACATATGAATAAATAGATAGATAGATGTACTTTATTGATCCTAAATAGGGAAATTCTTGTGTTACAGCAGCAGAATATTTAGACATTGAATGGAAACAGTAACTCACAATAATATATGTCGACCTAAGAAGAAAAAAATGTACATCAATAGAAAAATAACAGAAGTATCAAAATGAATATATAATAAATATGGAATATTTACATGATGTGCATTAGACGTGTGTAAAGTTTAAAATTTTTGGTTTTGTTTTAACTAAAGGTGCAATTAGGTAAATCTGTTTACTAAATAATATTGTATTTTTTGTTTTAAGTGAAATTTAGATGAAAGTATGGCTTGTGTGAATGGTATCATTTCAAAATAATGTAATTGTACACTTTCATTAGTAGAGATTTTTTGGTTTTTGTTTGGTATTATTTTGTTTTTTTTAAAACACGGATTGAAAAAGATATATTTTAATCCAAAATCACTCATCCAGCGCTCACTGATTTGTTGACATAAGCATTTATTTCCTTGAGAAGCACATTATTTAAAGCTCTGCTCTCACTGATAGAAGGCCTGCTGTGGAAACGGTGTCTCTGAATGTGTGACAGGTCTCTACCACGGTGGAAACCTTCCAAGACTTGTCCCTCCCCATTCCTGGCAAAGAAGACTTGGCAAAGCTCCACTCCTCCATACATCAAAACCTTCCAGTCAAGACGGGCGTGTGTCCCGACACGTACAGCTCGCAGGGGTGGATCTCCTACATCATGGACTCCATACGCCGGTCAGTGGACCATGTTTTACTGTCAGAGGGTGA
Source organism: Lutjanus campechanus (assembly GCA_027495735.1). Taxonomy (NCBI): domain Eukaryota; kingdom Metazoa; phylum Chordata; class Actinopteri; order Lutjaniformes; family Lutjanidae; genus Lutjanus; species Lutjanus campechanus. Next base: position 13,709 of record JAJHUR010108966.1, on the reverse strand, counting down.
CCACAAACAAATGAATTCAGCAGAATCCAATTGCAAATTAACACGCAGGCTATTAAAACGCTGGCGTCACAGATATGATGAGACGGGTTAGAGGAATAATTTTGAGATAAGCTTGATGATGATTGTCCTTACTGAGAAAGTAGGCAAGTGGAGTCATGACGTGCCTGTCAGTCATGCATGCCCATTTCATTTTATTTCTACCACAACAAAACTTCCAAGAAAAGGTGTTAAGTGAGAATTTGGCTCCAGTTAGATCATTTATAGTAGAAGTCAAGCACTGACATGAGGAAGCAATGTCTGTGCGCTTGTTTTGTTTGCTGCACTTCTCCTGGAGCTGGAAAATGAAAAATATATCAGATTACCTTGTGTTTTTTTGTTTTTGAAGATTTGACGGTTCATTCCTTTTATTTTCAGTTCAGCGCCACGGTTCATGAGTTTTGTTGTTTTACCGGCAAGACTCACGTTTCAGTGCCTTTCTTAGTCGTCTGTGAGGTGAAACCATCAGATTTATGCACAGAGAAAGTAAACGTGTGCGTCTTCCTGCTCATAGTTCAGGTATAAAATCCCAGTGCTTAACAAAACGAAAAAACACGCACTCTCAAAAAACTTAATGGAACTGAAAGGTGCACGGCCAAAAAATATGTCAACCAAAACAAGCAAAGGCCAGCACCTCTTGTGTCCTTCAATAAATTGTGCCACTGAGGAAGGCATTGTGTCGAAACCGGTCTGTGTTGACATTGTGGTAATAAATTTATTGAAGGACACAAGAGGTGCTGGCCTTTGCTTGTTTTGATAAAATCCCAGTGCGGCAGCAGTGTCCTCCGCTGTCCGGCGTCGTATTGGCCTCTATTTCTCCCATTCTTCCCCACTTCTGTCACAACGAATTTTTTGGTTTATGGTGATTTAGAAACTTAGTTTGTAAAGTTTACACCCTGCCATGCTGCTGCATTGCTTTGTATACAATTGATGCAGCTAAAAAGACAAGAGCTGACAATTGTTTCCCACCCTTCTCTTATCAGTAAACCACCAAAAATGTCATCTCCTTGCATTTTCACAAGCATCTATCCGTTTTATCCTATTCAGTTGAATTCAAAAGAGCTTTATTGGCACTGTTAACAGATGTTTACGTTGCCAATGCAAGTGTGTAAAAAAACAAAAACAAAACACCAATGAAACAGAAAAGTACCTTGCCAAAATAAGCAAGACATAAAAACAAAAAACAATGTAAGAATGTACATACTGTATATATATAAGTACAGAAATGTCTTAAAGAAGATACTTCATATTGCACATCAAGTGCATTTGATGCACAACCATGTAAGATGTTTACTAGGTCACAGTTTGCAGGGTCAGGATCACGTGCTGGGCCTGAAAATGTACAGACAGAGCAAGATCGTGCAAAAAGGTGCTGAGGCAGAGCAAATATTTAAAGACAGGTGGAAATGGTTGTGCTGCTGTAGGTGTGAACATTCACTACTGTACAAATGTTGGAAAAAACTGTGCAAAAATATCAGGAGCTAGAGCAGTGTAATATTTATAAGCTGTATTTATGTACAGTAGGTGTGTGTGCATCCAGAGATCAGGACAGTGCAGATGTCAGTGCAGGAATGCACCAGTGAGTGACGGTCTTCATGGTGGTTGTGTTCCATTGGAGGTCCTTTTCCTGCCACAACAGCTCACTGTTTCTCTGTTACTGTAAAGCACACTGACTGACAGCGGACAATAGCACAACTGCATGTCTGACTGATGACTGGAATCTTCAGCTCTCAGGGGGCAGCCCCAGTTATTAGTTATTAAAAGAAAAAAAAAAAGTGAAATACATATGGATGCATCGATAGTAATGCATGTTTGGTAGGTAAAGTGTAATGCATTTTCGTGCATTTAAAAGAATCTATACTGCACCATAAATTAGTCATACAGCATTATGAATGCATTATAATTCCCTAGGAATGCCCCCACAATGCACTGTAGCGTGGTCTTGATAGAAAGTGTTGCTGGATATTTGTCTCGACTTGTGTTGCGAGGTTGATCAGCTTGATGCGTGTCAGCACGTCGCTCGTCACAGGAAGTAGAGATTCAATATCACAGCCGACACACAATCAGTCATCTTGTTTTAAAGTGACTAATTTCAGCTTTTCCATCGCTGGGTGTTTGTCTCTAGCTGATAAAACTACATCCTGAAATGATGAAGCCTCCTAGTTGCACTTTTGCTCTGACAGAATTCAGGAGTTCAAAGAGGAAAACACAGTTTTTCATAAGCTCTGAAGCATGAAGAATGACCCAAATGTTTGTGTTGTTGGTGCAGCGAGCGGGCCTCGGGGACGTCTGGGAGTCAGTCCAGAACTGATGGGTTGGAGAGATTATGTGGACTGAGCAGGGCTCTGAAATGTTTGACCCAGTGCTCTGGGACAAGATTTGAGTGCTGAGCCACCAGATCACCCAAAAGTAGTGATGCTGCATTTCTTAAGGATTGTCGAGGGATTTTAACAGGGTTGTAGGAAGTGTTGCTTTTGTTTATGTCTGCAAAGCAGAAGGTTTCTTGAGGTTTTCTGAGATCCCTAAGATTCCTCCCGACAGAGGAGGGCTGCAAGCTGCCTGTTCATCGTGAAGGTGTATTGCTCATCTCAGATATCAAGACAGAGATGCAGAGACAAGCCTTGGCATGCTGTTTTTGCATCTTTCAGCAGTTTCAAAATAACTCAAAAGCACGTCATCATAACAGTGCTGATGCATTTATTTGATGAATCTTAAGGTTTCTGAGGAACTACAGGTGGAGTATCAAGGAGCTCAGGGTCAGTCATCAGCAACAACATCTCGAGGTAGAAGCATGGCTCAGCCTTTAGTCTTACCCCTGCAGTGACAAGTTTTACAGAGTTTATAGCATCTGATTTTTGTTGGTTTTTCAACTTGGATTGTGTTGTTTAGTGGAAAAAGCTCTGATGAAACCACCTCCCCAGCACCAAGCAGCCCACAGACAAAGTTAGCATCTAGTTGGTGAATAGTGTGGAGCATTAGCAGTTAATGAGGCAGATATTTCCCTCAGTTGTGATGAGGGAGTTGGTGGAGATAAAAGGAGAGCTAATGTTCGACTTACAGCCTCATGTTTGCAGAAAAAAAAGACTCCAAATGAATCCTAATGTTGCTCTGCGTCTGCTGATTGTGTAAATTAGCAACTGCCTGCTGACAAGTTTGACATATATTAACTTTACAAAATGATAATACGTTAGTGTCGTGTCTACAGTCTATTTCTGTTTCCTCCAAGTGGCAGAAATCACCTAATGCAAATTTACTTTATTTATGTATTTTTATTTATTTTTGAGTCTCAGAGGACTGAAAATATTCTCGGTAGCCAGACAGACCCCTGAGTCAAATGTGTTTTATTGGATTTTCTAATCAACAAACAAAAGGCAAAAACACTGCACAGCTCAGCACAGATACCAAAGAAAAAGAGGAGAGAAAACAAAGCAACACAAATCTTTCTCTGCAGGTACATCTAACACACATCAGTTTGAGCCAGTTAGTACATTATCACCACAACAACAACCCCCATAGTTTGGCCTTACAAAAGCTAGTTAAAATGGCAGATTCAATTACACTGGCATATTCAACAATGCATTTTCCAGAGTGTCAGAGTGTGTTAGAAAAGTCAGGAGGTCTGGTGGAATATGCTCCATTGTTATCCTGTGCCAGTGGAAATACATTGAGGTAGAGACCTCATTTACAATGTAGCCGAGCAAAACAATAAAAAATAAAAGCACTTAGACACAGAAAAAGCCAAAGAGAAAGTTACACAAAAGTGGCAACAAGAAGTAAAAAGCAATAAAACCACAATTAAAAATTTAAAAATAAATAAATAAAAGCGTCAATAATGAATAAAACCAGTTACAATGTAAAATACATTAATCATGGAAAAACACCTAGAAGTAAAATGTGATACAGTTAATTACAGTTAATTGTCCTTTGGCCCGTTGTTCCACGTTGCAGATGCACAATATGAAAAACTGGATTTTCCAAGTTCAGTAAAAACAGCCAGCACCTGCAGCGTTACAAGCGATACCAAGTTCAATTCAAGCTCAGTCCCCAACATGTATATCTACATATTCCAACTTAACAATTACCACCAGGCCCATCCTGCTGCTTCCATGTAAGATGACAACACGGAGCTTGTCTATAATCCCGGGCGCAGAGCCATTTAACTTGAAAACAGGACTACACAATACCTGCCTTGTTCTAGTAAGAAAACTCCAGACAAAAATCTGAGGAGTTTTCCAGGACACTGTGAGATCAGGTGTATTTAGGCCAAAAGGATCCAACTTCCTGCCATCAAAGACCATGTCAGGAGCTTATGTTGCTCCAGGCAAGTTGCTGATCCACTTGAAGGTCATTTTTGTCAGTACGATCACTGTCAGGATGCAGACTAAAGACGCCCTGTGGCTGAATGAGGTTGTAATGATTGCGTGTCTGTTTGTATTATGCTTTTTGAACAGGTTCGTAGTCTCATGTATCCCCAGTTGGTTTTGGGGGCCCATGGTAACCTTAGAGGACTGCCTCGCTGCCTTCTTTGCTGCAGATGAACTCAAAGGTAAAACAGCATTACATTCATTGTGCTGTTCCACTGTAGGTGAGAAGATTTATGTCAGAATTCACATTTACTTTCATTTGTTTTCACAGGAGACAACATGTACAGCTGTGAGAGATGTAAAAAGTGAGTATGTAGTAAATCAAGCTGGAGACTTTTCTTCTCTTCTGTGATAATTTTGTAAAAATCATACATTTAAAGGATTTATATTTATGCCGCATTTTGTTTTCCACAGGTTGCGAAATGGTGTGAAATATTGCAAAGTACTTAGACTTCCAGAGGTATGCTTGTTTGTTTGTTTTTTATCTTATCTTCTTCTTGCTGCAGATAACAAGGTTTACGTGTGGTAATGAAGTGTTTATTTTGAAATTCCTCCGTGCAGATTCTGTGCATTCATCTGAAACGCTTCCGGCACGAGGTCATGTATTCGTTCAAGATCAGCAGCCACGTATCCTTCCCATTGGAAGGCCTGGACATGCGACCTTTCCTGGCTAAAGAGAGCCCATCCCAAGTCACCACCTACGACCTGCTGTCAGTCATTTGTCACCACGGCACTGCAGGAAGTATGAAATAACTTCGTTTCTTACAGATAACAGCATTTTGGATGCCAATTGGCTGTGGTTATCATATCTCCGAGAAGGAGCATGTTTTATCTCTGGAGCGTTACAACCCTTCTTAAAGGGACAGTTTGTCTTATTTGAAGTGATGTTGTATGAGGTGCAGCCCCATAAACAGCTATAATAAACACAAACATATATTAAGTATGAAACCAGAATAGATTAGACCAACAGCAAGGCGACTATATTAATTAAACAAATAAAAAGAGAAAACCAAACATACCTCTTTCTGAATCAGCGTGAAAGACGGTATCTTTGACTTGTGAAAGAAAGGGTTTCCAGATCTTTTCATCTTTGTTAGAGGAACCACATAGAGTTATTCAGATCTTTTATAATTTAAGAAAGTACAGTACACCTCTAACCCAGTGGAAGAGAAACTAAGCAAGGACGGTGGAAACCCAAATAAAGCTGTAATAGCATTCGGGCCAAATTTCCACAGGAAGCCTTAGATAAAGTGTCAAAGCTCTCACCCCAGTATTTTCTGAAAGAAAGGCAGAGCCAGAACGTGCTTATAATTTGCTGGTGTTCTTTGGCGTCAATCACAGGATGGAGACACTTCATGAAATATTTTTGCAAGTTGAGCTCTGGTGTCGTGGGTTCAGTGTAGGATAATCACCAGCCCCTGAAAACTGCAGACAGCACAAAGAGCCTTTAAATTAACATCCTTCACGTATGAAATTCAACGTTGAAACTGTGAATTTTGAGTGTGAGTTTTGACACTTTGAGGTTGCTGTGGCAGGTCAAGTGTGTAGCAGAACGTGTTAACAATGTGAAGTCAGCAGCTATTGGTCTGTTTCCACAGATCAGAGAAAATATATGCATGAAGCAGCCCGCAGGTGAAATAAAATAGGTTTGTTAAGATAATATTCTGCAATTTCCATTAGCGTGTCAATAGGAATTTCCATTATATGTTAGCATCGAGCTAACAGACTAAGCACTAGTTATTTTTATATACTAGATGTAGATTCACCAATCAAAAAAACTGATTTAGGAATCGTAAAAGGAAGAATCACAATACTTAAGAGAATTTGTAAAGCAGTAATTATACCTTGTAGAACATGTGAGTTACTGGTCCACTGCTGCCTCGGTTAGTTAGTTTGTTTGTGTTATTGTGTGACTTTGTTCAGATTCACCAAAGTCACACAATAACAGAAGCAAACTAATTGATCAAGGCAGCCGATCTCTGAGGTACTGATTTTGCAAATGGAGTTTGGTTGATTTGGAGAGAGCAATTTTTTGTTCATGTAGGCAAAGGCTATCTGACTGCAAGGTAAAGTGGTTAAAATATTCTAAATATAGCGTACACTTAAACTGATATTGATTCTGATATTGATATTGGCTAAAATACATTTTGCTGCAGCACATTGCTTAGCTTCCTACTCTGCTGCTTCCTGAAACTGGGGCTGTGTGGACCTCCATCTACTGTAGCTAATACACTGATTATCAATAAGTACCTAAAACAACCCCACTTAAAGAATCTGAACTATCCCTATAATACTCTTTTCTTCATATTCTCTTCTGTTACACTCTCTTCTGATGCTGCAGGCGGGCACTACATAGCGTACTGTCAGAATGTGATCAACGGCCAGTGGTATGAGTTTGATGACCAGTATGTGACAGAAGTCCATGAGACGGTGGTGCAGAACGCGGAGGCCTACGTGTTGTTCTATAGGTGAGCATTTTAAAACCCTGCAATACCGAATCCATGCCCATCTATTCAAAATCTTGTTACTGACTGTATTTTTCTTGGACTCGTGCAGGAAAAGCAGCGAGGAGTCGGTGAGAGAGAGGCAGAAGGTGGTGGCTCTGGCCAACATGAAGGAGCCCAGCCTGCTGCAGTTCTACATCTCCAGAGAATGGCTGAACAAGTTCAACACCTTCGCCGAGCCGGGCCCAATCAGCAACCACACGTTTCTCTGTCAGCACGGAGGTGTGTGTAACCCGAAAACTCAGTGAGGTCAAATTCCTCCTTTATCACACTGACAAAAGATATACATTCCTCTTTAAAGGGGAGCTCAACTGATTCTACAGTTTATTAGTCGGCCTGTGAAAACAGTTGTGTATCAAAGGCTCAGGAGCAGCTTTGTCAGGTCTGAGAAACTGTGATGTTATCTGTGTTATTTCAGCTTGAGCTTACAGATGTATAACAAAAAGCCTGTCTAACATGCAAGCAGCGTTGAGCGAGTTGTTTGAAAATTATAAAACAGTCACTCAACACTTAATCTCCACGCCCACACATGACATGTTCCGTACTTAACATGTAGAAATGGAAAACAAGCGGTGGTTTAACAAGCAACCAGCCTACGATTAGGGGGTATTTAAGGACCATCGGCTGACTGTACGCACACACTCACTGTTAAGTACTAATTAGCATTTTGGGGTTTTGGTACGACTTGATCTGAGCGCTGCTGTTGGTAGAGTTGTTGACAAAAAGCTTTTTAAAATATTGCAGGGAGTAATGGCAGCCACAGTGAGCTGTTAGATGCTGAGCAGCAGGCGGCACGCTGCACACCTCTAGCTTTTGTTCCTTTCAACTCCTTTCACTCTTGTTGTTCACAGACTCGGATCACAGTTGCTCACAGAATGATGGAAAACTGCCAGTCATTGTCTGACTTCTATAGTCAGTTCTAATTCAGTTTGTGCCCTGTAGTATGAAACCGAATTTGCTGTTGCTACCGGTAACTACAGGCGTCACTCCACAATGGTGATTTGTTCCCACAGTTCGTTCCATTTTAGGCTTTCAAAACAGTTTTCAGGAAGTTCAGATCACTTTCCTAGAACCAGTTGCTACCTTCTTTATACAGACTGTTTTTTTTTCCACATTACACAGCAGATTTGCATCTGTTAAATGATGGAAGACAACACTGTGAGGAGGTTACCGGCCTCTCGAGACGTTTCAGCTCTTAAAATGAGGATTTTTCGTTTTTCTTCCAACTCGAAAACAAAAAAACAAAGCTGTATCGTTACCACAGATAGAATACTTCTTATCCAGATGTTTCTGTTTGGATTGTACGGTCGTTGGCTGGTTTACATGTCTAAATTAGAAAAACATGGCTTTTATTGCCTTTGTGAGTAACAGGGCGTCATTGTTGAAGAGGTCAGCAGGGATGAGGTGGGGATTTTGTGTAGGAGGGGGGAAAAAATCTACTGTTTTTGTGGGAATTCTTACTGGTCTCCAGTACAGACCAGAGAAGGTCATAGATTTCTCATGTAACTTTAACGTGTTTTATCTCTTTACAGGTATCCCTCCTAATAAATACCACTACATTGATGACCTGGTTGTGATTGTTCCCCAGAATGTGTGGGAGTACCTTTACAACAGGTAAATATGCAACACGCTATAATTTTAGTTTTATTTATGTGTTTTTTAGTTCAACACATCCTTCTGCACAGTTTTGAATTTGTACTGCAAGTGCGTTTGGCCTCCTTCTGGTTCTACAGTTTTCCATTGCCTGAAACCAAATATCACTGTATAAAATGTGTCATTTAAGATTTTAATTAAAATCCCGTTCCACAGACACTCAACAGTCAACTGTTACATAACATCAGACCAAACAAAATACGCAACAGAAGGTCTGTCCAAAGGTATTTATTAGTTTCTGACTCTGGGAAAGTGGGGAAAACAGTGAAATTAACTCTCTTTTAACCAAATCACACACATTTAAGCTATTCTGTGTGATATCCCTTTGATAACTAATACAATATTTTTCTCTCTTCTATTCAGTGAGCCTCCCTTGAAACTGGAAAAACATGTCCAGTGTTCAAGTACTCTGGATGAAATCAATTACAAATTGGCAAATGTGGGGAATTTTGATAGTAGCTCAGATACAGCGGAGCACTTAGCAGCTTAAGAACCAGATGTTTCCCTCACGAATTGGTGTCGGCCAAAACGAGCTAAAAAGGAGAGTGAATATTGGACTTTCATACATCAGGAGGGGACCAGAAACATAACAAAAAATACATGCTTACTTCTTCCTGTCTCATCTTACGTTGTTACTTTAGAATGGAGTCGAGTGACTGAAGATAGATTAATTGATAATTGTTTTTAATCATGAGTCTGAGGTTCTTCTGCTGACCTGCAGATGTTTTAAAAAGTAGCGCTCCCTGCAATATGCACATATGAAGCTATACAATAATGTGATTTTAAAAAATGTTTCTGAATTGATCAGATGGCGAAAACAAAAAGCAAAAACAAGAGAATGATCTTTTCTCATATTTTTGGCCCTTTTGACACATGGACACTTTGTGTAATATGTGACCCAGACCTCGGTTGAATGTTGACTGAATGATTTGCATTTGGATGTGAATGTTCACATTCATTCATGTCCATCTGTCAAAGTACCTTTTAAGTGACTTTTGTGTTAAATGTTATTTTTCTGTCCTCAGTTTTGGAGGCGGCCCAGCAGTGAACCACCTGTATATGTGCGCCATCTGCCAGGTGGAGATTGAAGCTCTGGCCAAACGCAGAAAAATGGAAATAGACACCTTCATCAAGGTAAAAGCGTGTATTCTGCGATGGTTTACCTGTGTGTAATTCTGTCTTTATGGTTTGTGTTGGATTCTGAATGAGCAGTGTCTTTTTTTTTCTTGTCTGCAGCTGAACAAAGAGTTTCAGGCTGAGGAGGCTCCAACTGTGATCCTGTGCATCAGCATGCAGTGGTTCAGGGAGTGGGAGAGCTTTGTGAAGGGCAAAGACAATGGTATGACTCAGCAGTTAGACAAACACAGCAGTGCTTTAAATCCACCTGACCATGCTTTTCCAGGCAAGAGCTATCAAGTGTTTTGCTTTCTATAAAGCACACACCTGTAAGTCCTTATACATTGTTCTTTAAGGCCACGTTTCCACTGCAGAAACTTTCCCCAGGAAGTAAGAATCTTTAGAAGAATTCAATGCGTTTCCACCACAGAAACCTTCCCCCAGGAAGTAAGACCCTTTAGAGGAACTCAGTGCATTTCCAACACAGAGACCAGGGTCTAAATTCATTTGTAGTGACATTAATCTTATCCCACCAAAAAGGCCCTGTTTGGGGGGTAGAACTTTCCAAAAGAACAGCACTGAAGATATCTGACTGGTCAGGTGCTTGCAGAATTTTATTTGAGCTCCGATTTTTAAAATCTGCAGCCACAAACCAGTTTGTTTGGGGGTTTTTTCCACCAAAAGTGCTCAGAACTTTTAGTCCCAGGAACTACTTTTCATGGAAATAAAAGGTTAATTACACCCCTTAAGTCTTCTGACATATGAAAAATGATGGCTGTTTTTACACAAATGTTCACTTTATGCTTTCTTCTCTAACCGCATGTTGATGTGTCAAAGTACAATTAAAAAAAAAAAAGAAACTGGTTTGCGGCTGCACATTTTTAAATCTGGACAGGAAATAATGATGCCTCTCCGTCAGTTTATACGGCGGCGGCGGCGGCGTATAATCGCACAGAAAAACCATGAAAAAAACAGCCATTGCTTTTTTCTATGCTAGCTTTAGACCACAGTAGAAATGCAGACAACAATGGGCTTAAGGAACCTTTTAGATCAGTGTTCCTGGGTGAAAGATTTCTGGGTTGAAACGTGGCATTTATGAGGATTGGATAGATTTAAGCCCAAAATATACACTTAAGAATGAGGAGGCAAATTTGCTGACACTATTTTGGATATCATATATGATACCTCATTTCAAAAAGGTTTTATTTCTTCACATTCTCATAGACAGTGTACCTTTAGAGTATATGTGTCAAACTCATGGCCAAATCCGGTGCAGAAACTCATTATATTTGACCAGATTGTTGTGTGAGAATTTCTGATCTTTTTCTGCAAATTTATGACTTTATAATGTCAGAATATCCCTTTTTTTGCAGCTATAATGGCCTGGGATGAAACTGAGTTTGACACCTCTGCTTTAGAGTGATTGCACTTGTAGCACACATCTGGATTCATATTATTAAGTTTATTTAACTTAGCTAAAACTATTACAATATTATTGGTTGATATGAACTGCTGAGTATTCACAGTCTGTGTCTGAACCTTAGCGCAGCTGTTACTCCTTTCGTCCAATAACGTGTCCTCCTGAGTATCTTCCTTCCAAGAATTCAGTTTGTGCACAGAGGATTTGGTTGAACTAGACACCAGCATATTCCCCAGATGTTCTGCTAAAGCTATTTTTGTGTCTTTACAAA
>JAJHUR010108964.1:1132-13235 GCA_027495735.1 Lutjanus campechanus | reverse complement strand
CTCTTTTTTTTACATCTTGCAGTCTTGCTAGTTATTTAAATACTGGGCAGATGTCATGATGCATACAGCCTAAGTAATTCCAATGGAGTACACATTTTGAAGAGCCACTCAGTTCAAATTTCTCTCAGTTGTACAGAATCAGGATGAATCAGGATGAAATATTAAAGGTTTAGACAAAAAAAACAAACAAAAAAAAAAACACTTGCTAACACCATAATGCTGTGGTGAATGTCGGGGAGGTGACTCAGAAGTCTTGACTTCAATCCTCACCATCTCCAGTTGTATTCACTGAGTGCAAATCAAACAACTGCTAGACATGATGCTGCAGGCAAAAACAAAAATAGTTACTTTGCATGAAGGCAGCTATCCGTGAGAGAGTAGTACTTGATATAAACAGTTGCTGACCCAATTTATTTAAGTTCAAAATGTTGGTTTCAACTGCAACATTGTGAAAATCCGAGCGTATTTCAGAACATCAGATAATATGTGTTTGCCTACCTAGTGGCTAGCTGCACACAGCTTTCAAAGTGCCTTATCCACTCAGTTATTTGTTGATGCAATTCTAGTTTAAGGGCATCTTACAGCATCAGAGATAAAAAAAAAATATCTATACATATTGAATGATAAACACTGAGGAACAAGAGTGTAACATCAGCAGAAGATGAACTTTTCTGAATCACTGCCTGAGACAGCTACCACTATCATTAATAAAATACCAAATGATGACATTTTCAGCGGAGGAATGGTGTCACTTTCCATTTCAGGAATTCAAATGAAATGTGACATGAAGCGTTAGTGGTTTATCAAGCCTACGGCAGTCTAGTATCATATCAAGATACTTCAGATATGAAAAAAAATGCACTAGTCAACGAAACTACATTTGGTTTGTCAGGTATGGAGTTTTTTTTTTTTTTTACAGAGGGAAGTGTCTCAGTGGAAATGTCTATTTTTGATGGTGGAACAACTTCTTAGGAGTGAAATCATTCATATGCAAACTCCTACTGTGATTCACTGACATTCACACCATTTATAGACTCAGAGATCTGCTTCAGCAGGGCTACGTTCATGCTACATTCATTCAGAAATGGCCTGTTTTTGCTTTACAGCCAACTCACTGCAGTTCTGAAACACTGTAAATCATTTTACACAAAGATTCCTACAGTCCCTCTTTAGATATCAAATGTTATGTTGACTGGACATTCATTCTGTAGCTACCATGTAAGTACAAGAATTTCTTATATTGCAATCTTGTTTGGATGGACAGAAAGCAAGCCTGGGCAGACATTAACAGAAAGAGAGACATGTCCTTTCTTCTTACACTGCAGCTTATCTTAAATGGATTTCTTATCTCCTGAGAGTGGAAATGATGATTTATGGAACTGCGATAACATCCACTCCTTCAGTCAAATCGATGAGGATTTCAGTGTTTTCTAATTTATAATACATCAGTTTATGTGCTGCTGCAATTAAACAAATCTAAAATTACACAACATTAACATCTATGTATCTGTCAATTATGACCCTCTGGCTCTCTCGCCTTATAATTACAGTAAGATCTCAAACAAACTTTTACATTGGTTATTATTATGAAACAAGAATTACCACCTCGCAGCTGTGCGCCTCCACCAACCAGCAGGGCTGGGTGTAATTTAAAAAATTACAATACCAGTACAGGTACCAATACTAGTACCCTTAAAACGATACAGATACCAATGAACTACTTTATTAGATACCTCTTCTCAAAGGTTCTTCTTTATGAGGGACGTTTGTGGTGATTGGCAGAGAGCACAACAATAGAACCAAAGGTACCACAGGTAGAAAAAGAATCGGCTGAAGGTTTTGTTTGTGTTTGACTGAAGAAGTGATGATACTACTTGGCACTGGGTTATTTCAGTCGATACCTCAAAAGGTATTGAGCACCGACCCAGCCCTACCAACCAGTCAAGTTGCAGTTTACATGTCTGTCCAGACTCAGATAGTGTATGTACTGTATCTATGTGTATATATATATATGTATATATATATATATTTGCAATACACATACAGTGCAACCTGCTACTTCTGTTGTAATTAGTTGACTCACTAAATGCCCTCCATGCCTTGTCAAGCATTCAAAACTTTTCTAAACTTCAAACGTGTGTTGCAGTTCTTACAAAGATGCAAAGCACAGCACCTTTTCTGAGCTGAATTTCTTGCATCTTGTCTTTACCGTTTATGTAAAACGGGGCTGGCAGTTTGAGGAAAGCTGAATATTAAAAAAGATGATGTACAGGTAACTCTTCTTTGGGAGGACTTTTTTATGGTTTTATTGATAGGACAGCTGTAGATATGACAGCAAAGAGGGAGATGACACAGCAAAAGGCTGCAGGCAGGGTGTCAAACCCCCGGTCATTTTAGGTGATGTGATGTAGCTCAAAGGTACTTTGCATCTACAGCTTGAAATCCATCTTGGTAAAAACATGCTATGGTCAGCACAAGGGCTTTTGACTGGCTTTTTACCAATCTAAACAACATTTAAGGATGAAATACAGTTGAAACTGACTTTGCATATCAAAGCCCCGTATGAGGATATGAGAGAAATGCAAAAAATCTTGCTGTGACTCTGAATGATGGTGCTCAGGCAGTAAAGAGGAGATTTACAATCTGTTTTTTTTTCCGGGGGCCTGCTCCTATGAAATATCATGACCACTGACAAAGTCTTCTTGCTTCTGTGAAAGTCTGCTAATCTGAATGTCGAATGATTGGTTGAAATCTACCAAAGGTGTTTGAGGATATGGAGAGCAGGCAAACAAATCTAACCAAAAAAGTAACAAAAAAAGAGGGTGAGATGGAGTAAAGTGAATTGGTGATATGAGACTATGGAGAGCCTCTCAATCTCTGAAAAAAAAAAAAAAAGACAGAGATCAAATTCTCGTCCAGCTTATTCTCTACTTTGTCAGTTTATTTGCATTCAAGCAGTCTCTGAGAGAGAGATGCGGCTCAGAGGGGGAGAAAAGGTCCAGCTGTTCATGAGTGACAGTCAGACAGTAGTTATCTATCTCTGTAGCTGCTCCAGACGGTGTTTGCGAGCAGGGGTGTGTCTGTGTATCTGCGTGACTGTCTGTCACAGTGGGTGTCCTCTAGCACTGACGATGACTTTGCAAAAATAACACGTCTTACTCCCAGAGCAGATGTTTCTTTTTAGAACTGATTCTGTACTGAGAGTAAATATCAGTTTTGTCTGGTGTGTGTGTTTGCATCACTGTGTGTGTGTGCATAGTGTACTTGTGTGATGCCAAATCAAGACTGATGTCTTGGCGCAGTATTGCGGTGCAATGAATGTTTAGAAAATGACAACAAGTGTAACAAGACTTTAAAATAATGACCTGAAAATCGAGCTTGAATGTAAAGTGTTTATGTGAAACAGATTGCCCATGCACACATGTAACTAAAATATGGAGATGGAGATGCATGCTCCATGTCTTCGTAACGTATTCATGTCACATACACACAAACACACACAGCAGCAGCAAACAGAGATGTTTGGAAATACAGATAAGAGTTCATATTTCTCTAATCTGGAGGGAGTAAAGTATTAAACTGCTACGTCTGGCAGGAACTTCCTTTTGCGTGCAGAATAAATGGTTGTGTCAGAGGGTGCAGGTCGGATTGTATCCATCTGCAGCTGCTCAGCGATCCTCACCAAAACTTAAGATGTAGCCTCGTATAGAAGTAAGCATGACGCACATGTTACATTTAGATGTGTGAATCTTTCTGTAAAGTTTTGATTCAGAATCTAGTCTTAATTAAATGAATGGAAAAGGGGGCACAATTTTCAGTGCCTTGCTCCAATTTCTTTGAAACACAATATGCTACGTAACTAGTACTTAAATGCTCTGCAGCCTTATTATTCTAAAAAGTTAACGTCATAAATGAAGGAATTCATCAATTTGAAAGCTTCCTAGAGTCTTATAACTGTATGAGAATAACAAAATGAGAGGCAGGCAGAGGGCCCCGCTGTGTTAACTTTGTGTGTCCAGCGGTGGAGAGCAGCCTCTGTGTTGCACCTTTAACTCTGAGGAAAGCCACGGCTGTCCAGGATACAGAGAGGACACAGAGTTTTGAGGTGAAAAACACTGAACAGACTGAGTAGAGAGTTATTTTCTTTATTACAAAGTTGGCTGAAGTTGTTGAACACTGTGGTGTGCGTTGCCCAGCCACTCTCATTTCATATAGCTGCTTCAGTCTCTGGGTATAAAAAGTCTTCACGATACACTTCATGTTCATCTTGCAAATGCATTTAGACACTAAATCAAAACATGACTGCAGCCACTACCTGCCAAGTACATCTCTCCCTGTTACTGCTGATAACTCGACTGCAGACCGTCTGGGTGCTGCGCTGCCTTTGCCCCACCACTAGCTCGTTGTGTTGATAAATTTGCCAAAACTGACAGACTAAAACTAAAGACCTCTTGATTTTGAATTTAGTTAGTTTTGCAAAAATACAATATCGTTTCACTCAGTTTTCATCTTTTTCTAAATCATAGTATCTATTTTTATTTCAGTTAACTAAAATGTTTTTTTCAGACCTAGTTTTAGTTTTTAGTTTAGTTTTGAGTAACTATGATAATTTTGAAACACAATAACAGGTGGGGATGTAGCTCAGTGGTAGAGCGCATGCTTTGCATGTATGAGGTCCTGGGTTCAATCCCCAGCATCTCCATTTACACTGGTGATGGGTAGTGATGATCTGTTCTAGATTAGTCTCTTCCTGTACAAATGATGCTGCCATTTTCACATTCCTAACCTCTATTGATGACGAATCTGCCAGTTTGATTGTCACTGTTAGCACAGACTCCAGTGTGGATGTTAGTTTTAGTTTCAGCATCATTTTTACCCCTGTAACCCTCTGACCACTTTACATCTTTGCAAATGCCGCTAGTGGAAGACTTGTTAAGATGGTGACTTTCTAGCAGTTTGGAGACAGACGCTGCGGGAGCAAAGTTACAGCACAGATGGCGCAATATTTCACCGACTGGTAAGGAGGAGACACGCACACAAACACAAACACACACAAATACAATTCATCTGGCAGCTAAAAAGATTTCTGGGTTAATGCCAGCACTACACTCAGCCTCAGGTGATGTCACACCATCTCTTTGGTCTCAATCAGGTGATGGGCCAGACGGCATCTGCCCACCAACTCATACCGTTATCAACACCTGTCTGTCACTGTTCCTGTCTGGTCTCTATCAGCATGTTGTTGTATTTCTGCCTGTATCTTTCCCTCTCTCCCTCTGCTCTGACACAACGCCTTTCCCTTCGAAAAAAGACAGACGCCGCCCCTTTCTCTTCTGCCTCCATTCCTTCACCTCTGCTTCCATCTCCTCATGTCATCGAGGTCTGAGCGTTCTTGGAAATGACGGCTGTAAAGCCAACAGCTGTGAAGTGACTGCATTTAACTAATTGCATCAACAGAACACGCTGAGGGGTCGACAGAGACTAAATACATTGTGTCAGCCCTGAAAAATATGCACACCCCCCTGGGACTATCAGTAACAACCTTGTTTTGACTGATCATCCTTGCATCCCTTTCTGGCCAGCCAGGGTTATTTTTAAAGACACTGAACTGCAACAGTAACTCCATATTTACCAAACTCTGACGCCACTGTCATCATGGGAATAGTAAAAGAACGACTCTTCTTCACTGGTTGCTCGTGTGGAGGAGCCACATCCCTGGGGAATGCCCCAATGTTTTGTCTGCAACAGTTATTATCTGTCTGGTTTTTATGACATAGTGTCTACCATGAGAAAAAAGCTGTTGCAACTACTAGGTTTAGAAGAAAATGTAAATTTGAATATTGAGATCATAGAGGTGGGCAGTAAATCACTTTTATTATCATTACAAGTGGCTTGTTTTGCCCTGACATAGATTTTGTAATACCACCATTGCTGTAATAAATTTTTTCAGCATATTGAAACTAATGTGCTGTAATGTGGCTGTGATAAAACACAGGTAGAGGGCTGTGCACGTACTCATAGAACTGAAACATCAACTACTATGTTCCTCACTAACACTGTACAGCATGCAGAGTGTGTAACACAAGATGTGGAAGATAACGTTACAGGCAAAGCACGCCAGTTTCTCTGCTGCTGGCAAACAACAAGTCTTCATCTCCCAACATCCAAGGTTGTGAAGACCCAATGGATTAACTTTATTTTTAATGGACATGTCCCCACAACAACTGGAAAACTCATATGTGTGTGCTAAGCTTGCAACTTTACTTCAGACTGCTTTCTTAAGGAGGGCCAGTACAAAGAAAGCTTCGGATCAGTTGATACCAGCTGTAAGTTTCGCTGTTTTTGCGTTGCTTTGATGTTAATTTGCAGGTTAACCTGTGAAGTTAGCACGCTGTGGGACTGTGGCTAGCATCTGTTGTACTCCCACAGGCTGGGATGATGTTAGACTAATGTTGCGATATTGAGGATCAGTCAAGAGAAATTGTTTAACGTCTCATTTGAAGAACTGAATCAAATAGAGTAGGAGCTGGTTGGATGTGGGACATCACGTTGCTTCATGCTGCAACGCAAGCTCAGCTGACTTTGTGGTTGCACAAAAGCCTCTTCCGCTGTGTGATATGCACCAGTGTGTGTTGTTATGGATAGCTCCCTGTGGTACACTAACTATTGTTTATATTTATATACTTTGGGTTTTCTGCTGCATGAATACCATTGAGATTTCTAACCCCAGCCCCTGTCTAACTTTGAGAATGAATATGTTCACTAATTAACCCACATTATGGGGCAGATTTATCCTCCCAAAACACATTTTTTCATTTCCATTTGAGGCAAATAAAAAGGCTTTTTAAATATTTTTTTCTTTCTGAAGATATGTTCCCTTACATCGCCAATAGAGTGAAAAGAGCTAGAATCATGTTTTTGTGTGGAGTATCCCTTATTACTTTTGTAATATTGTGATATAATACCATCACCGTAAAAAACAAACAAACAAAAAGGTCATAAGGCCCACTCCTATGAGATTATAGGAATAATCATATTTCAAAAAAGTAACTTCATCATCTGCCATAGAGCCACTTACAGAATTCGCTTTGCTTCATTCCAATACGACTTTGTTGCTAAATAATTACATTGTTCTCCTGTGAGTCTAAACAATTGAAATGAATAGTTTAATCCTGTCTATCCCTAAGGAACTGTTGCATTCAGTGTGGGATAACTTGTTGAATCTTTTTCAGTCAACAACTTGACTGTTCAACAGTGAGAAGAAGAAGATGAAGAAGAAGACAACCCAAAACCACTGGTGCCATAATCCTCCCCGTCTCTGTCTCACTCTGCTCCTCTCGCTCTGTGACCCATTTCTCGATCTTCTTGTCCCTGATGCTCAGCTGTACAATTACACAACCGGCCGGGGACTCAAGGATACACTGGTTGAGTTTCAACAAAAACAGGATGCTTATCAAGGCGTCGGCCTTTAGACACTCACACACAGATTTGTACATCTACACTGTGATAACCCTCATTTCCTCAGCTCTAACCTTCACCATCACGACTACATGCTTAACCTTAAGCCTTATCCTACACTTAATCTAAAACCAAGTCTTAACCCTCACAAAGCCCTTTGCAGAAGTGAGGACCAGCAAAAATGTCCACACTTTACAATAACCTCAATTTCAAGGCATAATACTCAAAATTCAATATACAAGAGAAAAAAACACACAGCAGACCTCACAGTTGTGCTGCCAGAGACAATAAAATATGCTGCATTTCATTCAGTTACACACACACACACACACACACACACACACACACACACACACAGTTTTTTGAGAAATGATGCATTTGCAACTGTCCTCTTACTGATGTTTCTATCATGCAGCTGCACTGTACTGTGGGTGTACATTTGTTCCTGTTTGTTTGAACTTTCCTCACACACACGCACACACACACACACACACACACACACACACACACACAGAGAGTTACATAATAACCTTTCTTTATTCTAGACAAGAGTTGTGACCCCCTTTTCTTGCCATTAGATAACTAAGTGACAAAGATGAGAGACGAAAACAGAATGAAAACATTAGGTAAGGATTTTGCTCCAAGTCTCACTTTGGTACAACAAAAAAAAAAAGATTCTCCACCCACTTCCTATTAAATACTGCACTCCGTGGACCGACTGCTAAAATAAATAGTCTGGAGTTAACTGAGGCATATTTGCTGCAATCTCTCCCTCTCGCAGAGTATTCCCACCCAGCAGCTTCCACACACGGACACGATTAAGATTCCACAACGCACCCAGATTCCAGAGTATTCCCTGAGTAAACACTGCCTCCTAAATTTTTGCATATTAGGTTTGGTATATTAGTTGCACGTCTCATTTCGAAACCAAAATTACAAAGTCGCTTTACAAACTGAGAGAATAAATTAGACAATAGGTCAACGAGCCATCCAGAACGCTTGTTAAATCGCATGGCTGATTAGAAAAGTTCCGCTACAAAGACCCTCAGGGTTAAGTAAATGATAATTGAGTTGATAAATGACAAAGGAAATAAAGAAGCAAACTGACTAATGAATGGAGATGCAAATTCAAGCAAAAGTATCCCCATGTTTACTGTCGTTTCTGAGTAGCTCTGCATCTAACCCTCTAAACTCCATGATGCTTGTTCTACATTTCACTATAGTGACCTGCAGCAGCCATCATTTTAAAATCATTTTCAGTGTATTCATACACCTGAGGTTTGTGTTGCAGATACTTTAAGCTGTCATCAATAACCAGAACTGGAAATATACATTGAAATGTTGAGATCTGTGATTTTTTTATGCTGTTAGTAAACACCGGGACCTTCCCGTGCCTGGGTTGCAAAACACCCTACTGCCACAGTACTGTTGTACTGTTGTTCGTGTTTTTAAAATGAAGTGCAGCAACATTTTAGACTTCTGCTGGTGTCTAAAGGGTTAACATAGTAAGCACCCATTAGAACTTTAACTGGGGTATTAGGTAGCAGAACTACTTCACAACACAATTTCATGGCCTCTTTGAGCATCAAGTCTGAGCAGAATTCATACGGGCTAGACAGTTAAACTTCTTATCTTTGATTTAAGCCAGCTTCGGTTTCCAGCCAGATGAACTCTGGGGCCAATGTAGTTCTTTGGAAGCAGCGCTGACCCCGTTCCCTTTTCTAAGTTGGCCGATTCTTACAGAACTTCATCCAAAATGTTTGTGGTTTTAGTGAGAGTAAATTCACAGGCTGAAATATCACACAGAGTACACTCAGGACACTGGTTTTCACACAAAAATAGAAGTGAAAAGGGGGCATATTTAAGGAGGTAACTTGTGGTCTGATTGTTTTGTGAGCTGTTCAAACAATAAACTAGAGCTGCAACTAATGATTGTTGTCATTATCAATTAATCTAGTCTGTAAAGTGTCAAAAAATTGTGAAAAATACTCAAGTTCCCAAAGTTTTAAAATCACTTATTTTTTCCAACAAACAGTTCAAATTCCAAATACTATTATTCATTTACTGTCATAAATGACAAATTCTTACATTTCAAATACTGGAACCAGTATTGATCAACTAATCACTGCAGCTCTACAATTAATTCCACAGGTTACACTGTGCTTATTACTATACAAACTTTCTAAGTGAAAACTTTTTTTATTTATGGAAAAACTGAAGGTGACGGAAAACAAACTGACAATTCTGTTAAACCGCAGGCAGAAAACACCAATCTTTTTTGTTTTTTGTTTTTTTGTCAAACTAACACAGAAGGGGAAGATCTGCGCTCTAAGCCACCTACATGCTTACGCGGCCAATAACACTGTTTATGAAGATGTTTTGGTGGTAACCATCATGTTTTCCCCACTGTGGAAAGAACCATTTCTAATGAAACGGCTTTATGTGGGACATCAGCGGTCTAGCAGCACCACTGGTGTTGACATAATTAAGAGGGTGTAGGCTGTAGTATCAAAGAGCTCAAGTGACAATTATGTTCCCCAGTTCTATAAACACTTGGAGACACAGTGGAGGAACACAGTGATCTCGTCCCAGCGGCATCGCAGCAGCTAAAAGGGTGTCGGCTTCGCTATCTTCTGACTGTGGTAACTACATAAACATGTCTCCGAGGCTCCATTCCAGACATTTCTTTGTTCAATGGAATCACTTTTTATTAGCCCCTGGAGAGGGACAGGAATAAGCATCACTCATATTGATCACTGAACACAATAACAAGAATTTTCACTAAAGGCGCTGCTGCAGGGACACATAGCTAATGATCCCCGCAGGTTTTCTTCTAGATACTTTTTTTTTTTTACAGTCAGACGAAAATACACAAACACGCAACATAGTCGCCCTACTTTCTCCTGATTGTATCTGCATGTAAGGTAAAGGTCATTTATGTTGGACAGACAGACTTTGGGAGGTTGCTGTGACATTCAGAATTTTAGTTTGAAGGGGTAATTGATTTGCTTTAAAATTAAAGTTACAGTTAAATTCAGAGATTTAAGATGTCAGCCTGTGTTCAGGCTATAATACCTAGTGCCATAGTCATTTTACCAACAAATACAAAGTTTTGGCCGACTTTAAATACGTGAAATTTGTCTTAAAACCTACTTTAGTGTAATATATTCCACAATAATAATATGTAGTATATCATCAATGCTTAAATAATCCATCAGTTGAAGTGGAGTGAAATATCAGTTCAGATGTGGGTGTCTAAATCAAAGAAAATCATAAGTCTGGGCGGGGGCAGGTGGATGACTTATGTGTACATGTGGTTTCAGATGATGTCAGAGCTGATCTGTGCATCACTAACAGAGTGAGGATGGCTTTGACCGCCTTCACAGAAAATACCGTTTTGTGCAGAGGTGTGGGCATGTTTACTTTAAAACCTAACCACCGTGAAGCAATCAGAAAATAACTGATTCACCGCTCTGCTCCTGCCAACACCGCTCCCTCACTTCACACACTTTCTGCCTCTCTTGACAATTGCTGCTGTCTCTCTCCTCCTCTGGTGCGCTCACTAACAGCAACCCACAAATCCTGCATACCCTACCTTTAACAAAAGTTATTTTTCCTCTAAGATTTTTTCATTTGATGGATGCGAAGCGGACTGTAAAGCGACATAAAACTGGATGCTATCTGCTTTTTAACAACACAAATAAGTCCTCCATAACATTGCGGTCATTCTTTATCCAGGTTCTGTGCTTTTTTGGATGACAATAAAAAAACAAGACTCGCCAAGGACAATACTAGAAACTCCAAAACTTATTCCCAAGTGACATCCAATTTCATAGCAGATATATTTCTTCTTTTTTTTTTTTTGAAAAGCCACTCCAAACCAAGATTGGCTCCAATGAAAAATTAACTTCTTTGTCCAAATGACTAGTGAATGTTCAAATCTTACCAGACACTGAATAAATAACCATTGTTTTTTTTGTTTTGTTTTTTGGGCTGGTGAGTGAAACAAATCCACCAGCCACTTGCATATTTTACCAGCATCTGGCTTGATGGCTGGTGCTAATTTTGTGTCCTGTTTCAAGGGGAACATGGTTTAATTATGGAGAACTGGGGCAGATTCATAACATTTCACTTTGGATATGACATAAAAATACCAGCGAGGACGTGAAGGGAACAAACAAGCCTGGATTGCATAACTGACATAACTGTGTCAGGTGGGTTAAAACTCAACATCATTAGTATCGTGTTTCCAACGATCTCAAGCACTTCTGAGAAAACAAAATTGCACTCGGTTCAGTGACTTCCTCCACTGATACAGAAAAACGGTTTATCATCATGGAATAAATATTTCAGATGGTGCATAAATATTTTTACAGGAAAGACTTCAGTGCGTTTACCACACCCTATCTCTCAACACTTGCTCTCATTTTGTTTGTCCTCCCTCCTCCCTGTGTGTTTTTCTCCGTTCTTTCTCACTTTCTATTTCTCTCAGCCTCCTCTCCAGTCCTCACTGCTCTCTCTCTACTTACTCAGACCACACACTACTTGAACTTTCATGTAATTACAAAAAATGACATGTCATTATGAAATTAGCCCTTCTGGGAGGATTGGCGAATGTTTGGATCGTATTCAAGTCCTATAAATT
>JAJHUR010108963.1:0-12745 GCA_027495735.1 Lutjanus campechanus | reverse complement strand
CACCTGAGAGCAGCCCAGTAAAACCACAGGCTTATACTGAGGGCCAGTGTGCAGTTTTATGGGGAATGAAGGCATTAGAGCACATTAGAGGTTTTCGCAGGTGTCAAAAATTGTACCCGACCTTAAAAGTTCCCTAAAGATGCGTTCTGTCCATTTAAAAAAATGAAGAACCCAAACAAATTCAAGAGCAGCAGGACTTGAACCAGCATTCACCTGTTAGCAGGACCTGAGATTGACTCTACTTGATTCATAATTTCATAGTATCTAAATATATGACATGAAAGGTGCAATGTGTAAGATATGGTCAGAATTTTAAATTAAAACTTTCAAAATGAATGAATATTATCAACAGAATGTGAAGAGAAAGACGCCTCTGTATTATGTTCCAGAAATATCTACTAAAGTAAGAATCCTGATCAGCTAACTCAAGGAGTCGCCCTGACTGCTGTCCTCATTGCTCCTGGACTCAGAGTCCTGGTTGGAGCCGCTGTAAATCACCTCAGTACAGTATTCCCTATTGTTAAGCTGACCTCCGGCAGTCTCAGGGGTGGTGTAAACATAAATACTCTGCTGACGCTCCGAGCTGTTGGTCCGGCCAGATCATAAGGCCCTCAGCTACAGGGCTGACTGAGCTACAGCAGCTAGTATGCTGCAGTTAGTGGTTACTCTGGTGATATGCACCCTCGCTATGTGTATGGAGTTCTTCAACAGATGGTCCCGTTTTTAAAAAAATGACTGTTCCTTGTTATTACTAACATTCAAGACCTTCATTTACCAAATGCATTTCTGTGTGAGCTGCAAGTTGTTTTACTTTTGAAACAGTACTATTGTTTAGTTTATGATTTTCATTCATGGTAGTGAGACAGTACACAAAGAATGAGCCTACATATTCATGTCTTTTAAACTTCACTGGGGCTGGCTAACTCCCAAACAAGGATCCAGGTCTGTGGAGACTTCACAGCAGTGTCATTCTGAGCTCCCAAACAAGTGACTGGCGGCCTGTTGAATTATAAAAGGTTACGGTTTTTGCAAGGGCAGGGAGGTCTCGCTGACTCATTGTGACGTGTTGCTACATGTTGTGACGTAAAATGCTGACTTCAAAGCAGCACCTGACTTGGGCACAGTTTGTGTGTATACAAGGAATAATATAGTATTTCACACAGGTTTTCAGACTGTGAGGCAGGAGGGAGAGACCATTTCTCTTCATGTTGAAGCAGTGTGCATGGATCTCTAAAAAAGAGCGATACTCTGTGTCTCATGAGTTTGGAGGGTGGTGTTGTTTTTTTGTCATCATCAAAAATGCAAAACACAAGAGCGCACGTGTGAGGAATGTATTAAACTTTACTTTTGTCTGCTGTAATGTAAGCTGCAAATGTTAACTTGTGCAGCTAATTTGGCTTACTACCTGCAGTAATATTACCTCTGGCCAGACTTGTGTTAGATACCACTGCATTTGACACATTAATGGCTTATTCCCACCAGGGGTGGGCCAACAAAGACATATCTCTTTCTGGCTTGCTCTCTTAGGTATAAGTGGGGGTAACTTAGCTTTTATCCAGGCTCTTTTCCTGCGGTGAACATGGCCCACCTGTTCTGGCTGGGAGACTGTCTCAAGATCCGCTGCGCTAAAACTAATTCCTACGTTTCTTTTTCCAACCTTATTCTACCGTCTGTCATATACATATGCATGTTGTATTTCACAGTCTGATCTTATTGGTATGTAGCTTTAAATTCAGTCTTTTAGCATCAATGTTAGATCATGTATGCAACCGCTGGGTAACTTAACATATTTTAGACCCTTTGACATGGTTGTTGTTTTGAAATGTATCACATAGAAACATTAAAACTCAGATGGAGAAATATAGGATAAAAAAAAACACCATTTAATATTAGAATATATCTGATTGAATGAAAGAAATACCAAAACAGGGCCAAAATTCTTCTTATAATTTTTATTAATTTCATTTAAAGTGATTTTGACCACCAGAAGGCAGGAAAATACTAACAGATACATACAGAACAGATTCACTAAAACGCCTCCCCGAAAAGTAATTTCCACAAGACATATGACCAGTCATGACATCAACTAGCAATAAAACAATGTAATTGCTACAGAGGGAGAGAAAAGGAGCCGGGGCGAGGGAGGTAGCAACATACATTAAATGTTCAGACAGCCTGTAAGAGAGTCTTGACCTACATCAGAAACCTCTAATCTCCTTTCGCACCACTGTTTGTGGAGAGTGTGTGAGTGTGCGTGCTCAAATGGACTGTAAAGCGCGTGTGTGTGAGTATGGACATGTGTGTCCACATACACTGTATGCGACTGTGTGTGTGTGTTTAAAGCACAGTAAACATTTATGTGTTCACTGCCTCCTTGAATGCGTCGGGCCATCTGTAACTCCCTTGTGTGTGTGTGTGATAACCACATAAATAATGCAGTCAGGCATTTATCTGCTTTTATTAGAGTTTTTACAAGCACTACAGGCAGTCACATGGACCACCACATGCATACACAACACACTGTACTTATGTGTAACAGTGTGTGCACTATGTTTTGTCCATTGACACAATCATACTTGCATCATTTTACATGTGCACATGCTGTGAGTAGGAATCACTTACAGGCATGTACTTACAGAAACACGCACATAAAACTGTTTCCTCTCTCTGCTCGCTCACTGTGTTCCCCAGCAGCAGTTTGTTCGACTTCGGTTTTCACTTGAATGCCAATCTGCTGGCTGCTTTCTTCAGAAGCATCCGTGTTCCTTTGAAAACACTGAGCTTCTGGCTGTCAGACCAGTTGGTTTGCAAAAAGTTAAGCATTACTTTACCTGTGTAAATAGTTTATGGTGTATTATGTTTTACAAGCAGAGACCGTTCCATGGAAGGTTTGCTGAGTCTACCTAGTCTCTGCAGCCTGCATACAAATAACATGACTTTACACTTTGGAAAAGCGTGCAATGGTCGTGCCACGTCAAACTTTGCATGCAGGCCAGTCCATCCTATGAACCTCTGTGGGGAGCAGATCCAAAATATGGTAACAAAAATAAGCACATTGTTATAGGGCTGGGTACCTAACTTTGACATTTTTATGCCACCGATGGTCATTCAGTAACAAATTTTAATACCTAAGGAGTTTTGACAGTTTTATACAGTCCATCGGTTTCTTCACTTCAGTCCCAAGCGCTTGGAGTAAAAACAATTTCTCCACCTGCTGCCAGGTCTTTGAACAACTTCCTCCTTTAAAGTGGGTAATTGTACCATAATATGTAATGCTATCCTCTTTTTGAGGTTTATAGATTTGGTATAGAAAAAAGTGTTGTTCAGGAGCTGGCAGCCAAGGTATCAGGCACTTCCATGTATCCTTTACTTTGGCATGGATGTTCAGCAATACATCATCTAGAAGGTGGCACAAAAATTACCCCAAAGTAATAATGTACCTTTTCAGAAAAATAACTTCTTTGGCATGTGGTCGTGTCTCCCTTGCACTATTGGCTACACTTCTCCCCATGACATCCAGTGGTACTGCTCCATTTTGTCCATATCTATTATTTTTTTTAGAAAACGTGCACAAATATGGACAAAATTAACGGAGAATATGGACAAAAGGCTCTGTCTGAATCCGTATGTGTCACATGACACACGTAACATGTAACTTAAAACTTTAGCTGATGTTGACTTTTGGTTTCACATGGGACAGGAACCCTGGCCTCCTGGGTGAAAGTCCTGTATTTGTTTGACTCATCCATCTGCACCACCTCCTCCATACATGGACTTCCTCGCTTTTTATATGTGGTACTTGGACGCTTTCCGTAGAAGTTAATAGGAAAGATTGCTGCATCACCTGTGCACAAAGTGACTGAGTACACGTCCCATAAAAAAAATAGTTAATCTGTTTGGGAAATGCGTTTCCTTTTCATTGGAATCAGGATTTGAAAGGTAATCTTCTAGCTGCAGCAAAGGTAATTCAATACTAAATACAGTCTGTCCTGCCTTGAACAAATAACTTTGACACCTTCTGGAAGAATGTCAAAAATAGTTCATTTCAATCTGTCTGTAGTTAGATGACTTTCACATGTTATGAATTTGGTTATTCAAAGTTTATACTTAAAGCTTCTACAAGGAACTTTAATATTTTGTTGATTTTGGGGGCCTCTGACAAGTGTTAACACCGTAATAACCACAAAATATCATGTCAAAATTAAAATTATTTAAATGAAAATCTTCTCCTGGTTCTTTATAAGTTGCTGATACACTACTCACTGTAACTATGTCTGAGGAAATGTAAACCCAGGCACGTTTTATCAGATTTCAAGGAGAATCTGACCAGGTGGCAGACATTTGGAATAACTATACAGAAATAGACAGTCTTCTTGCAGATGGACTTGTTAACTTATGTAGGTCATATAGAGGTATAAGTAGTAAAATGAAATGGTTTTGTAACCAGTTAAAAACTCTTTGTAGTAGCCTTAATGTACATTTCTTTCCTGTAGATAAGATTTACAGGTTATATTTCACACTAAGTGTGTACAAAATTATTTATTTTTACCTGTAATCTTTTCACCCCTGTCTCCGTCCTGACAGGAAGCTGAAGAAGTTGGTGCGTGCGATAAAGGACAAGGGTTCAGCAGAGAAAGAGAGGGAGGATGAGAGGCCTCCACAGCAGTGGAACCTGGACTACGCCCTGGCCCCCTTTGAAGGCCTCACGCCTGAGTACATGGAGATGAGTGAGTTTAACACACACAGACACACAGACAATTACCTTGGAGACAAAGAGCAGCCATTTAGGCACCAACACACGTTTAAAATGAGTACTCTTGTACATCACCAAGAGGTTATGTAATCTGTATTTGCGAGGACCAACAGGATCTTCCAGGTAAAAGTGCACACCTGGACAAAAGACCTGCTAACATTCGCTATGCTACTAACCCTACTGTATCTGAAGCAGTACATTTCTTAGATTTCTACACTAGTACTCCTGCTGCTTCTCCAAGCTGGGATTGGCCAACTAGCATCTATTGTAGGTAATAGACTGACTGTGGATAAGTAACTCATGCAACTCCACCTCAAATAATCTGAACTTTCCCTTTAAAATTTCTCAAATGACCTGACAAGGACCAGTGACATGAATTATGACACCTTGACTCTGGAGATTTTTTCTCATCTTCTCCCAACACACATCATTGTTTTCCACAACAGCAATCTTTTCCTAACCTTAATCAGTAGGTTCTTTTTTACTCTAACTATCTTTTCATAAACACGTAGTTTGTGTGCCTAAACCTAATCAGACCTTAACCATAGCAACAAAGGGCCATGAAAATAATCCTTGTAATGGTCACTTGTGAAGAACTGACAAACAGTGCATTTTGTCATTTAGTGTGGATGACTTGTTGCATTGATCCAGATGCAAAAAGTGCACACACTCTGTATATAGTGATTTACATTCATGTCCATCTCAAACCAAAGCACATAAACAGTGGAGATGCAGTCACGATTAAAGGTTTCTCCTCCCTCATGCATAATGAGTCTCAGCTGTGGCGTTAGAATGGATGTGTTTGATATAGACCCTTAAAAGGACAGCTCGTAATTAGAGCATGACATGAAAAGTGAAAGTAATATTATTTTGGTCATGGTCTTTGTCTTTTCAGTGCCTGTCAGACAGGCTTCTATAGATTTTTGTGAGCCTACAGGAGGAAATAGACTAAACTGCTCATGCTGCATTGCTGTACTTGGGTACAGTTTTTAGGTACTTGAACATACTTATAACAGTAAATAATAAATGTACATGAGATGTACATGTATGATGTTTGCACAGGGGACTGCTGTAATTGGTGGAACTTGCGGATGTTCCGCGGCATTTATTCTCTGTATGAATCTGTTCATGTTTTATAAATACACAAAGCTCAGGTATTGGAATTTGTACTGGGAAGAGAAAAATTGCTTTGAAGCATCTCTACTTTTTACTTAATTGATTTAATAACTTATTACTGTACTATTACTTTGCGTGTTTAAATTACTAGTACAAAATATCAACAAGGTTAAAATATTACCTCATTGATCCCTAGGGGAACGTCACAAGCCACTCGGTGGTATATAAAGTAACTAATCCTTCCTGAAACCTTCCCCTTTTTGCTCTGTGCTGCAATAACAGTTGAGCACGGCTGGTTCGTGGGGTAACTTTCTCCTTTCCTTTGAAAGTGACATACAGTTAGTTCATCTTAACACTGGCTAACTGGCCTAATGTAGATTAACTACCTAGTTAGCTGGCATCTTCAAAATTTAGTTTTCTTTTCAACATAAACAAGTCTTCCACAGAATGGAAAGAGGTGGGACTTAGGACACATCAATCACTACATATATCGTTAACAGGCTGCATACACAAATACATCAATAATTATAATCTAGTAACATGACATACATTGTTCTGAAATTGGCTATTCTGCATTATAACTGAGTACTTTTGGTTTTTGGTATTTTAAGTATATTTTGATGCTAAAACCTTTGTACTTTTACTTGATTTTGAATGCAGGACTCTTATTTGCATAGAGCTCTGTTGTGTGCTATGGACACTTTTACTTCAGTAAAAGATCTGAGTACTTCTTCCACCACTACATTTTTTCAGTGTCCAACTAATTTTTACTCTTTTGTTGCATAAGATGGTTGGAGATGAAAACAGTCATGGAAAAACCTGTAAATCATTTTACTTTAGTCAGTTCAGACCTTCTGTGGAAAGCTGGCAGTGTCACGGCTTGGAAATACCAGCTTGTCTTTACTGTTATTGGCAATAAATAAAACAAAGTGGGGGAAAAAAAACAAACTATAAATCAAATATTATCCAGAGGCTTGTTGAATTTAATCCTGACACAGAGATGTGAGGGAAAACTCAATATGGGAAAGTTAAAGCAAAAAAAATCCCAATAAATTAAGATTATTCTTAGTTTTCATACATTTTTCAATACAGTGTGTTAGTCTGCAAAACATCATCATGAAGGTCATTCATAGGTGAAATAGTTGAGAGGGGGGAGAGTTACGTGCCAGTAAAAGTTGACTGATTGACTGCCTGTGAAGGGATAGTTACTATTTGGAATGAAGCTGGTAAAGAGCTACAGGTGTTAGGTTGTTATGTCTGTGGATGCACACTCATATAAACACACACACGCACAACTGTGGACATGGCTCCTGTGCTATTACAACCAACAGCAGTCACAACACACCAGCACCTGCTCTGTCACAACTGTTCCTGGGGAAAAAAGAAAGCACCAAAGTTTGCTGAAGAACTAGACTGAAACACTGAATATTTATTCACAGGAATCAACACTAAAGATTGAAATTTTACCTTTTAAGTTAACATTTAAAGAGACAGCTCACCACAATTTCAAAAATAAATATTTTTCCCCTGGCCTATAGCATTATTTATCCATCTGTTTTTTCTGTGTAAGTTGCAGAGTTTTGGGGATATTGGCCATAGAGACTTTGTTTTTTGCAATTTTATGTAGGAACTACTTTCTGTCTGCAGTAGAATCTACTGGAACTACTTTATTTTCTACCAGAAGGAAAGTAGTTCCTACATTAAACTGCTTGCCTCTGTGGGTTATCATGACTAACTGGTTCAAGATTTTTGAAAAAAGACACGGGTATTGGGTTTTCCAAAGGTTTTTTGGGGGCTGTTTTGAGCACCATAAGCCAAGTGCCATTTTGTCCCATTATACTGGAGAAAAGGCAAACATCTCTACTACCAATATCTCCAAATCTCTGGGGGAAAAAATATGTATTTTTGATTTTTGTCCCTTTAAATATAAGCGTCCTAGTGAAAATTGTGAACAGCAGATTTGTCATATAAATATCAGTTCATGAAAGTTCTTCCACATCCCCTCCAGGCATATAGAAATTCTCCGGTTGGAATAATAGTTTGTGTCTGTTATGGTTTTTACACAAACAACTACTTTCTACTGTCCAACTCGACACAAAGGTCAAGCATTCAGGGGAAGTAACAATAAGCAAAACATATTTTTCACTAGAGAGGGACTTTTAAATTTGCTGATTTAAACAATTGAAGTATGGGAGAGTCTGCCTTTCCCACGAAATTCCTCCTGTTTAGTTTATGTTTAAAGAAGCAAGAACAACAGCTTGGATTAAATACAAGACTGCAATTTACAATTACAAGACTGTAATACATGGCAGAACCCACAGTCTACACTGAGTGCTGTGTGTTTGTTTTGAGTTAGTTCCTGCATTGAATGACAACTTACTGTATATCAAGTATCAGGAAAATGGGAATTGTGCATATTGGTATGTACATTTTTTGCAGTTAAAAAAAAAAGAAACAAAAACCTTGCCCTCTATCTATCTAACACAAACTACAACGTATTACAACACTGTTACTGACATTATAAACACAATTATTATGACAAAAGTTATTTATAATTTGCAGTGGTTTATGGGATAAGTACTTTCTTCACTCTTAAAATAATTATGTACACAGTCTTGTACCTTTGCCTTTTTTCCGTTTTCCAATCTTTTTTTGCTCCAAATCAAATGTTTATGGTCACGAATCATCACTTTGTTGGTTGGCTTGGTTCCAGGCTTAAAACTCTTTATAGATCTTCTGAAATGGAGTGAATGAATGAGAAATCCACTTCCAGCACTGGAGCCATTGAAAAAGTGGGTGGTCACTGTTGAGCTCTATTAAACGTACATGACATGACATGAAATTTGTAAAACTACAGTGAGGAGTGACAGATATGAATTCAGAATGACAAAGATTTCAGTTTGTTTTAACATGTAACATATAACACGTGTGATGTATGATGTGTCTGTAATCTGCTTTTCACCTTTGAGCATCTTTTATTTTAGGACTCAGGTGAAACACAATAGTGTGGTCACTGATGATATCTAATGACTGAGGTCTGAAGGTTCCTTGCAATTGTGCCTGACCTTCAAACAGCGAAGGTAGTGACATTTTATCTGCAATGTCCATTAACTAACAATACTCTGTAATGATTTATTGGTTGGTTGATTGGTTGATAAGCCTATTTTACTGAATGTGATCAGAAAGTCTTTTTCAAGGCTTCACTGAATACATTAATTGTTGATATGTAATTCTGTACAGACAGAATAAAAGCAAAAATGTGCCTAAGAGAGATGTGTATAGCAGATACTAGCCAGACAAAATAGAAAATAATTTAAAAAATTAGACAAATTCCTGAAGAAAAACAAATAGTGACCGCTGATATGGCGACACAGCTTGATATTTCTGAGCGTTTCCCTCTGGTTGATGAAGTCAAAGTGCAGCTGCAGTTCAACAAACATGCAGCAACAAGCTTGACTTCAGAAACTGGCAACATCTGTGTGTGAAGGACTGTGAACCAGTAAAACTGGCTATATCATGCTTGAAGGTCAAAGCCATAAACACACGAAGATTTTAGTGAAACCGTTAGTAACAACTCAAACTTGGTTGGCAAATGTGATATGTTCTGCGTGGGAAATTTTCTTGTAAATGTGGAGTCCAAAACACATTTAGAAACCTCCAGATGACGGAGCAGTCTGAGGGTATTAGAAATATCTGTATTATAGGGACATACACAAGAACTACAACTCTTCACAACTGGAAACATCTGCAGATTGTTTTCAAAGGCATTTTGTATCATAGCGTTAAATTCATCCATAAAACATTAAAGATCTTATAAAACTAATTGTAATGCATTATAATGTCTTATGAATGTGCTTACAATGCATTGTCCATAGAAAGTGTTAAAAAGTTAAGGTTTTATTCAACTCTAAATATTTACAATGATGCATGACAACTTTTAACAAGGTTTGTAAAGTCTTATAGGTGATGGACATAATGTATTAGTTCAGCATTCATAATGCTTTATAACTCCATGCCAAAGCCACAACAGTGTTTTGAAGAAGAATCTGAGTTCTGAATCAGACAGAACATTTTATTCTGAAATGGAATAACGTCCTAAAAACATCAATAATATGCTACAGTATAGTGCAATAAATTAATAATCTATATGTGTATGCGTCTTTATAACTGGCTAAAGTTATAGCAGCTGTAATGTGCAGTGTAACCCGGGACTCTTTTAAAGACTATTGTCACTTTGGCATGGAGATATATGCATTATACATGCTAAACTTAAAATACATTACGTCCACCATTTATAGTACTATTATAAATATTTATAAAGAGTTTTATAAAGCCTTATACAGTAAATGCATTAGGTCTTATGTTTGTGCTTGTATTGCAAGAATTTCCCTCCCGGGGTTGATAAAGTTCTGTCTTATCTTAAAGACATGACCCTCTTAGAAAGTGCTACCATTAAATTCTTCCAGAGTTCAGAAGTTGTGTGATGTGTGCTGTGATATGATAATGTGGAGACTTCATGTGATATGGAGTGAGGACAGGGAGGAGGGAGGTGGGAGAGAAAAACAGAAAGAAGCCTGAGCTGATGTTGCTGCAGGGCACAGGAAAGAATGTCAGAAATGTCTGAGCTCAACAAACACACACTCACACATAGCTGTTAGAGTGTGAATGGGTAGTTCTGGGCTCGTGTTAACTCATTTATTATATATTTCAGCGCGTCGTATTTGTAAGACCCCGTGATCTGGTGTCTTCTGCGTGCATGTGTGCGCCCGGGCCAGCCTCGAACCCGTCAACCTCGGCTCAGGTAGATGGTGAGGTTATTCTAAGCTTGCCCTCTAGCGCTCGCCGCTCCGCTGTCGTATTTTCTTCCTCGCCGCTCTTTGTCTCAGCGTGGCGTCCCGAGGTGAAGCCGTCAGTCTCCGGCTCACTGGAAATCCCCGTTCCCACACTGCTAAAGTTGCAATGCTCTGATCAGAGCCGTGCACCAGCCAGAGTCAGGCAAACCACCTTGTCTTTCTCATGTTTCCTGTCCACATTCTTAAGAAGCAGGTGGATTTTGTTTTGATCGTTTATTGAGCAACCCAAAAGAAATAATGTGATAAAGCCTCTGTCTTTAAATCTTGTGCTTGCTCCAACAGACTCCATGGCATCAGACTTTTATGTCATCAAGTCTGGGATTGTTTATAGCCATGAATCTGATAAACTTGCAGCGACCATGACAGTTAGTTTAACTTTCGCCTGACCTATCAATACAGCCAGCCTCAAACCCTACTGGGCCAACTCAAATTCTACTGGACCAATCAGAAAACAATGCTCTTAATATTGAACGCTGACAGAGAGTGCTGCAGGGAGGAGGAGCCAACAAGGAAGTTAGCATCGCCCTAGTTCTCTCAACAAAAATCCAATTTGGAATTTTCCATTAGATTTTGGATTAGCACAGAAAATAAGCCCTTAAGTTTATGATACTGTCACATTTTGTTCCACAAGATAATCTCCACAAATGAACACCACTTTAATGTTTTTCATTTATAGCCTAAAGCTAACATTAGGCTATAGATGAACTACACCACGGTCACATGACTTCACATCACCACCACCAAGCTTCCAACTTGTACTTTTATTTTGCATGCTATACACTGCTAAATGTAGAACAAAACATGAAAATCTCTTAAGCTTCCATCAACCTCAGATCTTATTTCAGGCATCTAAATAAAAGCCCATTCGAAAAACCCACTGACTTCAAGACAAGGGGAAATGCTAATATGCTAACTCACTTCCAGGTTTTAGAACTCATTCCTTCAGCGCTCTATTACGTTATGATTTTTGTTTCATATCTTTTAAGCGTGCAACTTAACCAAACTTTCAGCAGGCTAAATCTTGATTTTACCACTGGAGTCTGACTTCCCCGTTGTCAGAGAGAAGGTATTCTAGCAACTGTCAAGACACAGGACCTGTCAGGTTAATGGGTTGTCTTGCCAAAGGAGAAGCACTCACTAACATGGATTTCTAACAAATTTGTAAATAAAATTTGAGAGAAATAAACCGTGCAGGAAGTCTAAGAATTTTCACTTAAACTGGGAGCAAAAACAAAAGTGTTGTGTTTATATGTTTGTTGAGTGTACTAAATTTTACACTAATGCATTACTACAGAATCCAGCATTTGTGTGTGTGTATGTGACTGTGATGTGCTTTACAATAAATCCCCATCAACATAAGTTTTAATTTTTAGTCATGGATGTTGTGTTTCTGGGTTATCTAATCAGACTGATATAACACACACAGACAAACATACAGCATAGATACACACATAGTTCTCCTAATCATAAAAAGTCCCAGTTTAGCTGGTGCAGTGGACTGTTTGACCTTAAAAGGCATCATCTGAACCACAGAGTGAGACTGGACAGACAGTGTGACTCCAGACCAGACAAATGACCATTCACAAATGTCAATCTGACGGTCTCTTATTGGCAGTTTGAAATGCGTTCCGATGTTGTAGATTTGAGTCGTGTCTTTCGTGTCAACCTCATTTATGTTGTCAAACAGCAGAAGAGGCTGATACAAGTGGATGTTTTTACAGAAACATCTACATAGTAGGGCATGTACAAAGATGTTTTCCAAGAAAAACCTGCCGCCTTGTACAGTAGCACTGCTTGACGCACAGGAAGTTAGTTTTTATCCTACATAGCATTCATAATTGAGCAGACCTTTCTCACTGGGGCCATTCTGGCATCCCATAGCGTAGCAACATGCATTGCAGTCTGCCACATTCCATTTCGCTACCACCACTGGGAGCCATCAAACTCAGACAATTTAATTTTCTTCACATAAAGTCTTTTAATGCAATTGTGCTTTCTCTGACTGTGAGCATAATCACATTAT
>JAJHUR010108962.1:2187-17411 GCA_027495735.1 Lutjanus campechanus | reverse complement strand
CTGGGATTTTTTTTTTTTTTTAAACTAACTTAACTTTTTTTTAGTAATGCTGCAAATCATAATTATTCTCAAATGATAAAGTAATTATTCATCAATCTGAGTCACTTTTCAAGCGTCCTTTCACTGTTCACTGATATTTTATAGACAAAATGTTTAATGATTAATGGAGGAATTAAAGCCATATCATTAAAATAATTGTTTGTAGCAGCCCTAATTTATTACACGTTTTATGACATGTTGGGGTACACCGTAAAAATAAGCTATTTGTTTTAACTTCAAACAGTTAGTGTCTGTGCTGCCTTAAAATATTAAGTCCAAGTTTGTAATGGTTCGAAACAAATAAACTTTTCTAGTCAAATAAATGTGATATTAATTTGGTTGTACACAAGAAAACATGCTCAGTAAGCTTACGATATTAAGTTGAACCAACAATTTAAAACATAAGATTTACAACAGCTCAACAACTCATCATATTTTGCATCCTTTTAATTATTGTGGAAACAAGGAACCATGACTTATCTCCAGGGGTAAGTGTCATGCAGCATGTTTTTATCACATATGTTTATTTCAAACTATTAAAAAAAAGCTGTGGTGACAATGCATGCTGGGAAGTCTGCTACTATGGTAGTCGTGTTTCTTTACAAAATGTAATTTAATGAGTTAAATGAACTCGGTACAGTACATTCATTCAACTCACTTCAAGTCAAAAGACTTTGAGTTAGAATAACTCATGTTCTGAAAACACTCAGATATTTATGTTATGTTAATGAGGAAACATTAGGTCATTCCACTAAATTCCTGTGTGACGTTTTACAGCATCAATGCAACAAAGCACTTTGCTCTGAGCAGATTTACACTGGCTTGCACATTGTAGCCATTATGAACCCATGGTACTCTAATGCAGATGCGCTATGGAAACGCAATGCAATTTCCATTCTTTGTGATTCAAATGGTTTGAATTGATCCCTCCATGCACATTTTGAAGGGTAGCATATTGGAGGGCACTGCGCCCTAATAAGATGGATGAAGCACACAAATCTTGGCCAGGCAACAGACAAAGGAGAGAAGGCTAGAGGGGTCGTAAGTGTGCAGCCAAGTCTGATTCATCAACTTTCACAGTTCAAATAAAAGTGAGTGCAGCTTGCCAGCTTGATTATCAGATGGCTCCTGCTGCATTAGAGAAGATGACATGCTACATTTTCTCTGATGTCTCTGCACTGCCTGGGAAACGCTGTTTTTTTTTTTCTCCTTCTAAACGTGGAGCTACCAGGATTACAGTGCACTCTCTGTCACGGTTTGTAGATATATTGCTATTAACCTGAAAGTGAAGTGCAATTTTCCATAGGCTCCTGGTTTGACCTGAAGTGCTTTTGGTCTTTTATTTTAAGTGCTTCAAGTGTTTGAGAATATAACAAGAATTTGTCTTTTAGGTTAGCTGTGGACATTATGGAATAAATGAAAATGGGTGTAACTGTATGTAAATGGAAATAGTTTGTTTTACAGTTAGGGCTGTACAATTATTGAAATTTAATTACAATCACAGTACGGCCAAGTGCAATATTTAAATGGCAGAAGCTGCAGCAGAACTGTAGCTGTAGAGATGCACTGGCCTCAAAATCTTCTTCCACAGACGTACAAAAACATGTTTGTTTGGTACAGACCCCAACAAATGTCATATCATCATGATTTTAATAGTTTATTTATTTTTTTCCACAGGTAAAATGAAAATTGTGATGCAAAAAGGAGGAGAAAAGTGGTGCACCTTCTTGCTCCATATGAAATTCAATGCATGATGTTTGACCTTGGAGAAAATGAAAAAATGTGAAAAAAAATAAATAAAACGATGCATATGGAGCCAGAGTGTATCACACTTTTTTTCCTGCATTCAGGTTTTTGTTCAGTGATCAGCACTGCACCACAATTCCTGGTGTGCGTTGTTGTTCTAAACCAAAAAAAAAAAGACCATTCCCACTCATGAATCATATCGCAACATCAGTGTGATTTTTTTTTTTTTTAACCATACTGTGCAGCCCTTGTTACATCAGTTGTTTTTGTAAAACTGGTTTTGAAAAGTACACGTTCAATATAATAATATCCAAATAAAGTCGCGTCAATGTTAAAGTTGAACTGATTATCCCAACG
Organism: Lutjanus campechanus; assembly: GCA_027495735.1. Classification (NCBI taxonomy): domain Eukaryota; kingdom Metazoa; phylum Chordata; class Actinopteri; order Lutjaniformes; family Lutjanidae; genus Lutjanus; species Lutjanus campechanus. The sequence continues at coordinate 15,269 of JAJHUR010108962.1, read as the reverse complement.
TGTGTTTTTATGTTTGAACAGACCAAATATATTTATCGCAAACTATATATTTACAGTATTTTAATGTGATTTTTAACATGTCCTCATATCTTAACTAACACTTGGGCAATTCAGCAAAAGGCATACCAGACGTTTGTTGTACCGGTCTTCCTTGTCACATGGTTACTGTTGTGAAACAGTCACAGTTTGTGACACAGTCAAGCATTAAAATGACTTGACTGGTTTGAAAAAGAACATGGTTTTCGTTAAAATCAGCACAATAGTTATGAAAGCATACTTACATATGTAAAGTACAGAAGTTAAGTCATTTTTCCTTTTTCTTTTTTGTTTATTTCTTTGTTTTCTTTATATTTTATTTTAACTTTTGCACAATAAGACAAATACACACACAACAGACAAAACAAATTCTGGGTGTGTTTGTCCCATCCATCAACCCTGACCTCCTCTCTACATGGACTTTGTCGCTTTGTATACTGTGTCATCTGACCCCTTCCTCAGTTCCCATCATAATAACTAGAGCGACTAGAGATTCCCACCTAACAATAACCAAAAATAATAATAACCCTGCTTGCACAGATGGTTTCTCTGCTGAGCATTGGCACATGTTTTTCTTTATTTTGGCACAACACAAGAGACAATTGACAATAATTTTGAAAGCCCCACCCCAGCTAAACTAATTACGAGTAAAATTTTTTTTTTTTTTAATATGAATTTCTCTCATTTGAGTCATTTAGTCTACAAAATGTCCCAAAATGTAAAATGTATATCACAATTTCCCACAGGCCAAGGTGATAATATCTTGTTTGGTCTGATCAACAGTCTAAAACCCCAAAATCTTCAGTTTACTACCACCGAGGGCTAAGAAAACCACAAAATATTCACATTTCAGAGGCTAGAACCAGCGACTATTGGGCATTTTTGCTTTAAAGGAGACTTAAATAATTAAATGCTCTCACACTTTTATGTCAGTCGACTCCCTGGTTTATTAACAAATTGTTTTAGGGCTACTTAAATTGTCATGTGCGGAGTGTGATGTAAGCACACACAGAAGAACCGACACACAGATATTTCTTGTTTTGTTTTTTATTTGATTGACAGCACACTGAGGTGCATCTTTATAAGCTTTTACCTACTTAGAAAAACACATTCATACCACAAGAGTCAGGTGAATGTAGCTAAAAGGACATGAGGTACAATATAGGGGACTTTTTTTAACATGACATTTTATGACAGCTTTGCTGCTGCAGCAAAGCCGGCTTGTTGCAGTGACGACACTTACTGAGACATAAAAACACAAACTTGACATGAGACCATTACAAGATCCTTAAGCACATCACTTGGTATGGATCACTGCCATGCATTAGCTATTGTGACTGAACATTAACTGGGCATATTGACTTCGTAAATGACTGTTTATGCGTGAGTAAAAAGGCCCGAGAGGCATTCAGGGCAATAAATGGGACTAAAGGTATGAAGACAAATAATGTACTCACTCACACACACACACACACACACACACACACACACACACACACACACACTTGCTTCTTTTAGTAAGTGATCTCAAAGTATGTGTCTCTTGTTTTACAACACACACACCTGCTTCATAAAAATGGCAACTTTAAGATTGTTCGAGTGCTTTTTTTAGGGCTGAAGGTTGAATAGAAGAGGATTCTTAGCACCTGCTCAGAGTACCATATTAAAGCTCTGCACTATGGGTTGTATTAGTGTCTCTACAGGCATCCACACCAAACACAGTGGGGACCTGAAAATCACAGCCCTGAAACCAATGCTTGTCCAGTGAAGGTCATGGAGCGGAGAGTATATCTGCTCCAAAGGCAGGCTTACTTGAATAGATGAATCACAAATGACCACAGCAAAGAAGTTGTTTTTTTTTTTGTTTTTTTTTCCTACCGTCACAGGCAGAGATAGGGATGAGACCTCTACAAGAACAAGAAAAGAACAGAAAAGTTCTAGATGTTCTCAGACCTTTTCATGTCCTCATCATGAACAACCAAAGTTCTGTGCACAGTGATGTGATGCAACTCAAGAATGAAACACTTTATCTATTTGAGACTAAAATATACACAAAAGTACAGTGAAGCCCATAACTTTAAGAGGGTATCCTATTTTGGATTGTTTTAGCCTTAATGTTGCTGGTGAGTTTCAACCACTGACTGCATGTAACGATGGTGGCTCCACTTCCTCCCACTGTACAAAAATGAAGCCAAAATATCCTGGATACAAGCACCACCATCTTGCTCTGGTGACATCATTTGGAGCCAGTCTGCACACTAGTGATCAGTTGTCACAAAATGGGAAGAGACAGGAATGTAGCCTCTGATTGCTCTATAGACTTGACCCAAGGCATCTTGGGATTGCCAGTGGGCAGCTAACAACCACAACAACAACAACAACAGTTTTCTGGATGGAAAAATGGATATATAACTAAAGAAGACATTGGGTGTTGGATTTTTCATAATGCATTCATTTGACCACGTCTCCAAAAAGACACTGCAGATCAAGGCTGGATTACAAAGTTTCTGACAGGGTACTGGAGCAGAAGCTGTACAGGTACAATGCATCAGCCTTAGCTTATGTGATAAAGTGTAATAGTATTAACAGCACCAGTATTAACTGAGCACAGAAACATATGTACATATGCTATACTGGTGTTAGTATAATTTCTTGGTTATACTAATCGTCTTTCAGATGAACTGAAGTTGCGATCACCAATCGGCTGTAATTCAAATTGTTAGTTATTTGGTCTTACACCCGCACAAATACACCTGTAGTTCGGTATATTTGTCCCAGACCAAGGAGAAAAGAGATACAATATTGCTTTTTGATAATTTTGCATTTTAGTTCTGGTTTTACAAACAAATCAAGAGGAGTAAACATAACATTTTACAGACTGACTTGATCGGACAGTTTTGGTGATTGTCACCCTGCATCACCAGGACCCATGTGTGGTAATCCAAGCCTGGTGTCTGACAGAAAATTATGCAGTACTTTAATGCTTCTGATGTGTATATTTATGTTCTATGCTGTCACAAAGAAATAACTATCAAAAGCATTAGTAGGGCTCCACTGTGTAATGAAACAGGATAAATAAGCAGGCATATAGTATAATAGTGATTCACAGCTTATTACTGTGGGATCGCTGTCACACACTTTTTAATAGACTCAATGAACTGACAAAGTACACAGAGTAGGATACAAGAGCAGCAGTTTGAACAGCTTTTGACCTACTAATTAGGGAAAATTCCTGTGCCGACATGTATCCATGTTACCATGGTTATTAAAGGATTTGCATAAATATATGTAGCCTGTACAGGGCTTATGATACACAATCTATTCCTGAACAGATTTCATGATCAACAAATGGGTTTATTTGAGGTTTAGCAGCTGAAATAATGCTAAAATCACATACCTGTTCGCATGAAATGGTGTGCAGGGTTTCTGCAGGTTTCAACAAGTTAAATTTAAGACTTTTTAAGGAATTTTAAAGGCCATTATGAAAACCATACTTGCACAAAAGTACATGCAGTTTGCATTTCTAGTTTTACCTGAAAATGTTTTGTTTGTTTTTTTTTTTCCCTAAAACACATTTAAAAGCAAGACTTAAGTAAAATATAACTTTATAACAGGAAGATAAATAAATAATTTTCTACAACCTGTCAAAATTAACTAAGCAGGAAAATGGACCATGCTCTGTTTTAAATGCGCCCAACAGATTAGGCATGAAAGCAGCCTCATTGTTAGTACAGACTATGTAAAAACCTTATTATTGCATACATAACCATATTTATTCCCCTCCCATCCATATGTAACACTGCTGACAATCTCTACATTGACAATTACAGAGGACAGTGAATCAGCCACTGCACTTAGCAATTTGCCACTTGCTTACCGAAGCTTGTAAACATCATGTAAAAAGCTCCCATTACATTTTATTTGTGTAGGTCAGATAATCCTATTATATCTGTATTAATGTAATCCCTGTGAACTGAAATCACTTCACAATTGAGCAAATAAATATTGTACTAATTGAAGGTGAAGCAACTCCATATGGGGTTTACCAATCATAAAAAACAACATGAACCTCAGCATGGACATCCTTGTTCAGGCAGCACAGGAGTGCATAAGCCGCTATCTTGTCACCTTAATAATTGCAGGACAAATGCAATTGGAACCAACACACCAATGGTCCCCAATCTCAGCAGCTTGTTATTAGAAAGAAACCCAGTGGAGCTCGTTAGAGGATGAGGGGAGATGCGGTAAATAAGGTTAATTGGCCGATCTGTCAGACCCAGGAAGATGCTCACGCTGACACGAAACAACCGGAACATGATTTCATCCTCTTTGCCCACACCCACCCCCCTCCTTTGCCTTCATTAGCAATTTAAAGGGGTGTGACACGGTAGCTGTAGTTGGTGGAGATTGTAGCCAAGGTGTGCTGTGTTGAAACCACAGGTGATAACAAATCAACCTAGGCAATTAAACCTTTGGTTTAGCTGCAAGCACTTAAATAATGGTTTGTTTATAATAAATAGAACATATCTTTGTGCTTTAGGAATGGTTAACATGAGCAGTGGAGCCATATTCACTGCATATTCTTGCAGGTTAACACTAATATAGTTATTTAAATAATATATCAAGCTTCTTACCTGCTTTAGAGTGGTGGTAGAACTCCAAAACAAGTTCAATGGGCAAAAGCACTTGAAAGAAATGGCCTCAGTGTTAATGAGACTGATATGACAATTACTTCCAAGGGTAACTCATTAGTTCTGAGTGAAAAGAGGACAGGATTGCGCTGGGCTGGATGGTTTAATATGCATGACATCAGTATGCGCCGCTTTCTTTCTTCTTCATGCTCTCATTTGTTTTCACATTCACTATTGCACGGGTTTGGTATTGTAAAGGATAACACAGCCTATAGTTTCGGGTGTCCTCATAAGCCATCAAGATTTTTGGCTGCTCCTGTTAATGACAAAAGGCAGTTAATTAAAGGTCTTGTCTTGTGGGAAATGTATCCATCATCACGTTTACGGAACCAATCACAGCCATGCAAGGGGAAAGGAATTCCAAAAGGATGCTGCGGCTCATGTGTCTTGATTAGCTGAACATTTCTGCACCAAGATGGTGATTGCACAGGAAAAACTCTGAGAAAATTGCCCATCATGGATTGCTGCTGATAGTAAAAGGGAAAAAAAATCACTTGAGATAATCTTCTCTGATACTGAACATGAACGACTCCAATAAAAGTACCTCCTGTGAATTTTTTGGATGCAACAGCAGCATGAAACTGTATTATTCCTTAGAAACTTGAAGATTTCAAACCCAAAACTGATTCATACCTGTGCTCATGTTTTCTCAATCCTGTGCCTAAAACCCACTGCAGTTAAACTAGAATCTGTTATTAACTTTTAGTGGCTAAGAAAGAACAGTACAAGTATAAGCCAATAAATGGCTGTTTGGTTAGAAAAAAAAATTGTCAAGAAAATCTTCACCGTCAGTTTTCTAATCCTTGAACAACACCTGGTGTTCCAACTTGCACTTGAAGCCAGAAAAAAAAAGGCAAGTGCCTGGTTTGGTTTTCAGTCGCAATGATTTAAAAGGAAATAGCTGCAGGTGCAAGTAGAGGCAAGCCAAAATCCTCAGAACAGAGACTGAGTAGCTGAATAGAAGCACCTTAAAGGGATAATTTGGATTTAGTTTTTCACAAGAAGAACAAAAAAGGAAGTTTTCCTTTACACCTGCAGCTGTATTCCCTTACACTTAGGAATGAAACAATAATTGGATAAACGATTGTGATAACCATGTTTGATTGCTGCCCTTCAAAAACCTGTCCAGCATCAACCAAAGCTGGCAGTTTCATCTTCAACTGCAGCTTAACAGTTAGGCTTAGTCAGGAATCTATTGTTCCACACATTTATACCTAATATTCAACTGGGTTTGTGGTATTATGGCGGTAAAGCTTGGGTAAAGCATCTCAATTATGACTTCCGTAACATAGGCAGAGCTGATCATCACAACACTATTCACACAGTTGGAAAACAACACACACAGGAGCTCTGCTTCTTGAGAAGCTGCTGCCTTTATTCGCTGACAAACTCAAACCTACACTGTACATTTACTGCCAGACTGACTGCTTCACTGCTCAGCTTTGCCTCCACTCAGCACACATTCATTGTCACATTCTGCCACCACAGACAGTAATTAGTCTGCCACTTGTCCTGTCTCACGCTCACTAGAGTAACACACAGTACAATACGCTACTCTGACCAATCAGTAGTCTGCGGTGTTTGCTGGCTTACCTTTATCGTTGGGACTAAGCCCATGAAAAAGAAGAAAAATGCCTCAGCCCTGTGAGTATTTTGTACCGATGATAAAGGTAAGCCAGCAAACACTGCAGACTACCGACTAGTCAGAGCATAAAGAGTCTGAGCTGCATCATGTGGTGAGTGTGAGACAGAGCCACTGGCAGACCAATTATGGTTTATGGTGTCAGAGAGTGACCGTGACTGTGCACCGAGTGGAGAAAAAGGTGTAAATGTATAGTGTAGGTTTAAGTTTGTTAAGTGAATAAAAGATGCAGCTTCTCTACACCAAACAGAGCTCCTGTGTGTGTTGTCTCCAGCTGTGAGAGTAGCATCGCTGCAACGATCATCTCCGCCTATGTTAAGACAAGTAGCGCAGTGGAGTACAGCCGTTTTTAGAAGAAGAAGAAGAAGGCATACTTTATTAATTCCTGAGAAGAAATTACATTCTTTTCACTCTGCTGTAATTTTGTACATACATACACAGGCACAAAATACACACGTGCACAAACAGGACCTGTAGAGATGCATCTAAGAGAGGTGTCAGAGCGAGGAAGCAGCACTCATACATATACTAAGGCACCCAGAGCAGTTAGGGGTTCGGTGCCTTGCTGAAGGACACCTTGGCAGTGCCCAGAGGAGAACTAGTACCTCTCCAGCTACTGGCGACCCTTCGGTTCCCAAGCCAAGTCCTTACAGACTGAGCTACCACCGCTCCCACAAGTAACACAAGTTTAACACAAATACCACCTAATACCATATACCCCAGTAAAATATCATGAGTGTATGAAGGTAGGAAGAAATAGATATCATCCAACCCTACCTTCATCCCATAACCGCCAGTATACAGTATTATATCTTTGTGGAGATATTATACTGTTAGAGCACTGTCATTGGCAAATACTACAAAATGAGCCACGTTCGTGGTTTTATCATTTATATTGCCCTGATAGCGAAGATCTTCAATATTGCAGGGAACTCTGACAGTTTCATTAAATGAACTCAATACAGTAAGTAACCACGGTCTAGTTATGATAATCAAATTGAAATATATTCTCTAATTTATACTCACAAATCATATATTGGAAGTTAATAGACACCGTAAAAGTCCTGATTTTCAATTATTTATTGACGTATGTTGCATTTTGTATTTGCTACATACTTTTCAAAAACCTCTGGAAACTGCGCATGCAGCATATTATTTACATGAAAGTCAATGTATGTGCTCTTTTACCTGTAAAGATAATTTAAAAAATCACGCCAACACTAAATTATTCAAAAGAATAGAAACATTAAATTTGCTGAATTTTAAAATTTGCTTCAAGCCATGTTCTTGATTCCTGTAGAATAATTAAAACAGGTAGGTATTGGTACAGTCATTTTACTTTCTATGAGGCTAGTAGACCTTTCCCCCATTAGCTGATCTACCTTTGATGTTAATTTATACTGCTGGATCTCCTTGTCTCCGCTGAGCCAAAGTAATGGATTTTGAACTCGCGATCAAAGCACCCTCAGGAGTTATTTCTCTCGCCTTCTAGTGTGAAATCCTTCTGCATTTAAGCAGTCTGTGTTGAACAAACCACTTGCTTGAATTATAAACTCTATGCATTAGTCACGACCTCCAGAAACTTGAAACTTGGGGCAAGTATCGTTCGCATGTCAAGATAGAATATAGATAGAAGAGGGGGTAGGTTTCTGTTGATTTAATGTCAAAAAAGATATTGGGTGACTTGGAGAAGGATGTATGTTGTAGAAAATGTGAGATGACACGCCTATATTGAACAAAACACTCTTTCCACTTCAGTAGACACCTTCATCAGATGTCTTATTGTGTTATGAAATATGCACCCACAAGCAGAAAAGTAGTCTTTGACCTGTCATGTTCTCAAGACACTGACCCCCCTCCAAGTGATTAATCTAATTGATGAAAACTTCAACATGAGGGTTTAAGCTATGGAGTTAATTTATGTCACCACAGCATGTACAGCAAGTCATAAGCAATGCATTCACCTCCTATAGGACCTTAATGTTTTAATACCTCCCATTATGTTGTATAGAAATAATGAACCAAGCCAAATGTCTCTCATCCCAGCCCCAAATCTAAATCATTTTTTAATCAAGAGAGTGCCTCGCCTAATAAACACTTGTGCTGAGAAGTGGTAGATTGTGTGTGACCTTGGGTGGTGATGTATCCGTCAATGCTTTTATTTATGCACCCCATCTTATGATCACGCGCCAATAAATCCTTGGTTAAACTTTAGAGCCACTCACGTTCAAAAGACTAAACTGTCACCTGACAGCGCATAGGAAGACTTTATGAGCACGAGGAACAAAACCATATAAAATAGCCCCTCATTTAATCTCTAGTGGATCGAGGGGGATGCATCAATAGGGCCATTATGGCTCCCCCAAGGCAAGAGCTGCGAGACTGATAATAAATCAATAGTTTGCCATAAATTGGCTTTACTAAATACCTGAATGTCGGAACTGTGCACATTACAGTTTGAATGTTTGGCCTCAAGCGCTTCAAAAGAAAAAAAGAAGAAGAAAAAAAACCAAGATATGCTATTTTTTCTAATTATTTGAGCAAATGTCACGAGTGTAGACAATTTGCAGCTAATGCCAGGACAGGTTTCTGGGGAGCAGAGACTTGAGTATTTTCATGTTTCATGTCCTAGGGCGGCTATTACTCAAAGCTCAACATTTCATGGAAAAAAACATTTTTTATTGCTCTTGGAAGTCCTCAAAGGCACCTGCTTTCAAAACTGATGGCATTTAAATACTGCATGTGAATTAGTATTAGGGCTGCATGTAATTATAAAGAAATGATATTGCCATTATTTTGACAGAATATTGCGATTGTGATATGATTCAGGATTAGTGGGAATGATCAAATTGTAAGGCAATTTTTATTTTGACAGAAAAAAAACTATTTAATCATGATGATGTGACATTTGTTGGGGTCTATACCGAACAAACATGTTTCCTTTCATCTGCAGAACAAGATTTGCTGGCCAAGGCATCTGTGCAGCACTACAGTACTTCACTATAATGCTGTTTTGTCATCATATTTTTCCTCCATCAAAAAATTGCAGCTTTTGTGATTTTGATATTTCACTTGGCCATACTGCAATTTCAATACCGTTTCAATTAATTGTGCAGCCATATTATGTCTATGTCTATTTGTACCCGGTTGAGAATAGTCACACAGCAGCTATTCAGCTATTTATACCCTGTCCCCTCATTCAGCTGTAAAGAGCACCAAAGTCCGTACAGAGAAGATGATGTGATGGATTAATAGGTCAAACACAAAACTTTCACCCTGAGACTGCGTTTCGAGTGTCACGTGAAAGGTTTTCTTTTTGCTTTGCTTTGTTTTGTTTTAATTTTCAGTTTTTAGTCTGTTTGTTAAGGTTTAGGTAAAAGCTCACACTTAATGCCATAAAAAATCACTGCTGTTTGTCAGCTGTAATTGATATATTTTATATTGAGGGGTAGGGCTGCACAATGTGGTAAAAAAATCATATTGAGATTATTCTTAAAGATAATGAATTCCTATAGGAGGTGAATAATAAGATAATGAGATATGATTCTCGATGAGTGGGAATGATCATTTCTTTCAATTTAATCTTCACTGAAAAAAATCTGAAAAAAAAAACCTGCCAGGGCATTTCTGCAGCACTACTGTACTTCATTAAAATGCCGTTTTTGTCACACATATTGCCTTTATCAAATTGTGGCTTCTGCGATGTTGACATTGCCCTTGGTCATATTGCAGTTTCAGTAATATTTTGATGAGCTGCACAGCCCTAATTAGTATCAGCTAAAATTCATAACTTAGTGGTAAAGTACGATTGATACCACTCCAGCACTTTTGTTATTTCAAAACATTACTTGTACTGTGAGTTTTACAGTTAAGATTAAAGCTACTTGTCAATGTGCCAATATTTTCACATTGAAGATACTGAAAGTGGAGATGAAATAGGGTCATGCAAGTGCACTTGTTGTGAATCATAAAAAATAACTCTCGAGGAACAGTTTTCTCATTTAAAAAAGGCCACAGTCAAAGGTATAAAAGGTGCTGACTCAGTTAAATGACTGGAGAATGGTTAAAGAATTCTGGCAAATGAGCAGATGGATCTCACTTATTCCTCCCAGAGCCTTTTGGCATTTTTTATCCACATTACATTTCACTTCTTGCATTGAGTAGTTTACCACCCACCAACCTGATTACACAATACTGAATGTAATTAGCTTATATTTGGAAGCTAACTGTTGAAGACGATGTTTAATGTGTTGAGTAAGAAGAGAGAAAAGAATGGGTCATATATGGAAGAAAATGAGCTTAAGGCAAAAATTAAATATTGCAAATACAGTTTGTGCTTTATGCTACCAAGTGACACTATAACCTATTATTTTATTTTGCCTATATTTAGTTATTATTAACAATTCCATAGCTATTGCAATTGTAATTGCATGTTGTTTGATTAAATCTCTCATTTCATACCAAAACAATATTGTATTCACACAAACAAATAATTGCGCAAGACAAATGAGAAGTTATTCTGCATGTACGTGACACTGAAGTGCAAATGGTAAAAGTGTCGTGTTCCTATAAATTTGTATTCCTTCTCAAGCACAGTCTGTTGCAAATTGTCTTCTGTATTGAGATATATGGAGCTTGATAGCTGGAAGAAAGCGTTGGCTCATTGCAGATCCTGCCACTGTTTTCCAGTCAGCCTAAAATGGAACACCCTTGTGCTATTCATCATATGCTACTCAATTATGAATGTCTGAAAACTTGAACGTGCTGCAGTAATATATTTGCAGGGGATAAGAGGAGAAAGAGCTGTGCTCGGAAAGGCAGAGCAAGTCATGCCACTATTAGAATGCAGAGAGGATTCTTTGGCAACTAGACTTTGAAGGAAAACCCTTTGTCATCTCTAAAATATAAATACAAATCACTCATCCACTGTATCTTATGTTATTGATTTAACAGCCTACAATGTATGCAAGAATACCATGAAATCCTTCTTAGCCAGTGGGTGTGACTAATAATGCATATAAAAGCTCATGCATTATGGCACGTGCAGCCTCTGATGGTTTAAAATATGGCTAAATAATCAGGGCAGACTTATCATTCCAGTCATTGTCCTCTTGCAGGCCTAACTAATAACAGTGAATCAGCCAAAGCCATTGGGGTTCCCAGACTTAATTACCCAAGCTCTCTTTGTCTAAAGAAGCTCAATAGAAGATCTAAAGCAGCCTTAGATGTGTCCGATCTGATCTTCTAACTGTGATGAGATTTCACTTCCTTTATGGCTCTAATTACTGAAATTAGATCTCCGGCGGAGACGTCTACTGTATAGAACTGCGATAGGATGGACCCCTTATCTCTGCAACTGTAACCAAGTCTCTTTGTTCTGGGTTACAAGCCCTCATTTCTTTGAAATATGCTCATTTTCACAGACGTAAGAATGGCTGGAATCAGCTGTAACACTGTATGCCAAATTGCGAGTCACAGTTAAGAAATGTATTATTTTTAATTTTTTTCCCCCTACATTTGATTCTCTTCTAGCGAATCCTTTTTTGCTCCTCGCTGGCTCCACTTTGTCCTACTTTCCAATATGAATAATAAGGAAAAGGACACTTGTGTATGGTTGTGCTAGTCCTTGACCTGAGGTAGCAAAACCTTGCCATAAGCTCAATCATAGGGTCTCGTTATCTCGTACATACATAATTAAAATCCGGAAACTCCTGCTTCAGAATAGGTTCGTCCTTGGAGGTTTAATATTTTAATAAGTTACTCAGAGGGCCAATCAGGGTCCTGCTCCCTGCTGACTTATATTCAAGAGTGACAGAGTTTCTGCCAACATTTCATTTAAAAAGGTATTTACTGTGTATCAGCCACTAATGTGTGTTTTGATAATAATCTGGGGCAGTCACACTGCTTTGTTAGTTAACTTACCTTGAAAACAGTGTTTCCCTATGGCCCACCACAGTTTCACAATGAACTGAAAATATTTTTACACTTCCCATAATAACATAAAAGATGCCATACTTTTTTGGGCTGTAGCTGCAGCAAAGTGTCTCTCTCTCCCAAACAACCCTCCTCCCCAGACAATATATGGGTGTGATGGCACTCCTCACAGGAGCACATCATTCTGAAGCAAGACAAAGATTTTCTACAGAAGGGTTTCCCAAAGTGGGGTGTGTGCACCCCTTGGGGTGCTCCAGCTGGCTCTAGGGAATGTGCAAGAGGAAGAATGTTATGGTGGTGTAACGGTTTAATTTTGGTATTTGTATTATTGCTACTAGGTTACTTGGCCTAATCACACATATCCTTCCATCTTCAGTCAGTGCAAGAGCATAATGTATCTGTATCATTCGCTTTGTTCTTTTGGTGGATTTGTGTCCATCTTTACTGTGATTTAATTCAAATTGTTTGCATTATTTTTGACAGCATCTGAATTCACTGCCCTCACCATTAGGGCTGCGCACCTTCACTGGTCTCACGATTCGATTCGATTACGATTATCAAGTCAACGATTCACGATGCATCACGATGCATTGCATCCTCAATTTTTTATATTACTGCATATGTCTACTTTTTCTATCAGTGAATACAAGCAGTCAGATAAATATGAACTCCCTTTTTATTGTTCCTAAAGTACTTTAGAACATGACATAAAAGTCTTCAATGCCAAAACACACTGCAGGCTTCATTTATATTCATATGTTTATTTATTTAGTATTACT
>JAJHUR010108955.1:0-10141 GCA_027495735.1 Lutjanus campechanus | reverse complement strand
TTAATATGGAGGGCCCCTGGGCCTCGTTTCACTCCGCGGCTGTCATACAAGGTGTTTCTTCTCCTTGGCCCCTCATAACCTCCGCCATCAACAAACACATGTCGACACTCGTCCTCGCAGGGCGCACACGGGCCATAAAAGCGGGGTCGTATGAGATTGCAGCTGACATGATCATGTTTAGATTTTTGCAAGACTTTAAGTAAAAACTTTAAATGTGAAAACACAACCTGTGGAAATATTGTGTTCAAGAGGTTCATTGTTTACAACTCACAAATACCCACAAAGAGTCTGTTTCTTTTTCACAGACTGAACTCCCTTTAAAAAGTTGAACATTTAATTTTGTTTTGACTATTGCAAACATTACATACATTGTGGAACTTTGTCTACAAAATATTCTTAGTTCTTATTGTCTCCTGTTAAATTCGGCATAGAAATGAACACATTTCATTCTACTTTTCAAGCACTCTTACTTTGAGTAGAGCTTTGACATGCTGGAGTATTTACATTTTTATTAAGGCTTTTAGGAAAAAATACTCAATAGGTGCCTGTGGAAATTTGTTTGTTTGTTGTTTAAAACTCACAAATACCCAGAAAAAGTGCAATGCTGACTGAACTCCATTCAAAATGCTTTAAATTTAATTTTGATTTGACCTTGGCAAACACTGTACGCATTGTGAAACTTCTTCTACAACATATTCTAAATTCTTATTGTCTTCTGCTAAATTCGGCATAAAAATGAACATGTTAAATTTCAGTTTCGTCGGGAAACTTTTATCTTTAAAGTTTGCTGTTTGCTGTGTCTCTCACTGCTGTTAAACTCCAGGCTGGTCTTTGGCATCCACCATCAGTCATTCAGTGTTTTAGCTTCTGGTTTAGTTTTATTTTTAAAACACTCTCACGTCAGTGCTGCAACGCTGATTTGTTTCTTTTTCATAGACTGAACTCCCTTTAAAAAGTTTACAGTTTAATTTTGATTTGACCGTGGCAAAGATTATACACATTGTGAAACTTTGTCCACAACATGTTCTTAATTCTTTTTGTCTTCTGCTAAATTCGGCATAAAAATTAACACAATAAATTTCAGTTACTTCAGTTATTTTTACTTTAAAATTTGTTTTTGCTGTTCTTTGGCAGACACCATCAGTTATTCAGTGTTTTAGCCTGTTTTCTTGTTTTTCAAGTATTTTTCAGTACTTCTTATTGCAGTTTTTACTTTACTACATTCACCTAACAGCTGATCATGTCTCGATTTTTGTTAGGGGAAAAAGTGCTCAGTTGATGCCTGATGAACTGTTTTTGGGGAGGTTTATTGTTTGTAGTGTTTTCATAGATTGAACTCCCTTTAAAAAACTGAAAGTTTAATTTTGCTTAGACTGTGGCAAACATTTAATACATTGTGAAACTTTGTCAGTGACATGTTCTATATTCTTACTGTCTTCTTCCCAAAGTTAAACTCACGCTGGTCTTTATCCATTATCAGTTATTCAGAGTATCAGTCTCCTGGTTTTTTCTGTTTTTTAAGCACTCTTCAGTGCAGCTTTGACATCCATTTTGGAGGATGTTTTATTGCAGATTTACTCTACTACGTTCGTCTGATGGTTGTGATTCGATTTTTGTAAGAGCCTGATGAAAACCAGCTCACTAGGTTGAGCGGTTTATTGCTCACAGCTCACAAATGGACAGAAAAAGTCTAATGCAGATTTGTTTCTGCTTCATAGACTGAACTCGCTTTAAAAAGTTTAAAGTTTCATTTTGCTTTGATCGTATCAAACATGACACATTATACACTTTGTCTAAAACTTTTCCCAAATTCTTATTGTCTTCTGCTAAATTCGGCGTATACATGAAGACGTTAAATTTGAGTTATTTCAGGAGAGTTTTATCTTTAAAGTTTGCTGTTTGCTGTGTGTCACTGCTCTTAAACTCCAGGCTTTTCTTTGGCATCAACCATCAGTTATTCAGTGTTTCAGCCTCTGGTTTTGTTTTATTTTTCAAGAACTTCTCACTTCAGTGCTGCAGAGGTGATTTGTTTCTTTTTACAGACTGAACTGCCTTCAAAAAGTTTAAAAAGTTTAATTTTGCTTTGACCGTGACAAACATTATATACATTGTTGGACTTAATTTACAACATGTTCTTAATTCTCATTGTCTTCTACTAAATTCACTTTTTTATTTTAATTTTTACTTTACATTCATCTCACCGTTGGAGATACTTTACAAATTCAAATTTTTATATTAAACACGTGAAAAAGGTCTGAGTATCTGTGTTGCAGGTTGAAAATCTTGAAGTGCATTTTTGACTTTCAGAATGAGAACGAGGTCTGAGAATTTTTTCCCAACTTTGGCATGAGATCTTTCATCTGATCTGAAAGCAGGGAAATCCCCATGAAAGCATGAAAATTTGGGGAGCTTTTCATCGTTTCATTATCTCCAGTGTGGGAGGTTTCACTGCTCTGAATTTGTTTATTTTGAATGAAGAACCGTAACTTGTAAAGGAGCATTTCTTCCATTGCAGCTTTGCCATTTTTAATTAAGTGAAGGATTTAAGGGCTTGACTTGTTTCAGGGTGTTTAAGCTGAGGGAGTCTCGGTCGTAATAAAGAGGTGCTTCACCGATGTGACTCGAGGGTTTTTCCTGCCTTGTATGCCACATTAAAAAAGGGATATTTCTGTTTTCTTTGCAGCCGTTTTATTTTCTGCTGGTGGTTGTTTTCCTGATCACTGATCCCTGACTGTGGTATGTCCAGTGTCAGACCCCTGTCCCCCCTCTCCCCTGCCAGGCGCCCGGTCTCACCTTTCACGGCCAGGGCCTGGGCTGACCTGAAGTGATTCCAGATGTGGAGATCTTTTTGACCCCCCTCCCTACCCTTCACCCTCCTCCTCCTCCTCCTCCATCTCCTTCTTCTCCTCCTCCCCACTTTTCGCCCCCAGGCCCTGGCCAGCCACTCCATCAGGGCTGACAGCGTCCCCTCGGACAGCGTCTCTCCACGCCTGAGCACATGACATACAAGGCAGCTCCCCCACCACCACCACTCCTCCTCCTCCTCCTCCTCCCGCCTCGCCCTCACCCACCCACCCCCATCCTCAGCAGCACATCTGGAGCTCATTACAGAGGAGACAGTAAGAGCGAGGGAGGGGCGGGGAGTCTGCGTGCAGAGTGTGTGTGTGCACGAGAGCGGGAAAGAGAGTGTTTCTTAACCCTTAAAACATCCCTTAAAACATCCACCTTTTCTCCTCTTTTCTCCTTTTTTTCTCTGTTTTCTTTCTTCTTAACTTCAGCTCTCCCTCCCCTCCTCCCTCCTCCTCCTGCTCTCTCTCCTGCAGTGATCTTTGTCCTGCTGTCAGTGCCACATGATCACAAATACTTTATTAATGAGTGGTTTTGGAAACGAGCTCGGCGCAGAAAAAAAAAAAATCTCGGAGCAGTCGGAGTGAAATACTGCACAGCTGTTAACAGTGTGTGGTTTGGGTGAACAACCAAAAGAATGTCCCGAGATGTGGAGTTTCCACGCAAAGTCAAGTTGACTGAGAGGTTGCACTGTTTGTGTGATTAAGTCACTATTATTACACACTTTTCATAAACACAGATGCGGGCTCGAATACACCCTCTGTTGGATTGTAAAGGAAACATAATTAACTTCAAACTGCCATCTCAAGGTTAATGTTGACGACCATATGTACTGTTCTCCCGTCGCCAACGAGCTGTTCTTCCTTTTCTTCAGAAAATCTGGCTGCTTTGGTTACTTTTTCTGATGAACATGGAGAAGTTCTGAGAGTATTCACAGGATTAATGGCCTCAGGAGTCATTAAATTCTCTTAGAACCTGGAGAACATGTAAACTTCAAAGCAGAACTGTGGTTTGTTCAATTTGGAGCTGATTTTCACAGTAACACAGTGAAGTCCAACAGGGTAAGAAAGCAGCCCAGAATTACTCTCTGTTACATTCATGCTGGATGTTTCTGCAGCGTGCAATCATACTCCAGTGCCAGTGCAGGAAAATTATGTTTAATGTGGCGAAGCAGAAAGTAAAGGCCTCTGTATGCCTCAAAAGAACCGTCTGAAACCTCCTGAACGACTTCAGAAAAGTCACACTCACTTCAGACAGTGACTGTCCAGGTGTGTGGAGAAATGACAGCGTGCAGGGTTTTGTTTCAAGCATACTGAACCTTAAGGGTGTGAAGGTTCGTGGCGTTCGTGTCCTTTTTTCCCCACAATCTTTCTCCGACTTCAGCCTCACAGTGATCTTCCTCCTGTGTTCAAACACAAACAACCAAATTTTGGTCAAAGAACAAATGTTTCAGCATCAAAATGCTGTTTTCTGAAGCCCCTCATTTTCCCCTCGTGATCTGACGTAGGTTTCTGCATGATGATGTAGCCACATGTAAACTCTTGATGTGTTGTCATGCCGACAAAATGTCGCCGCCCCTCTGAGTCTGATACTGAGGCTGAACGAACCCTTTGGCTGCTGTATCTGACACGATCAGAAAATCATTTTTAACATGTTATTAACGCCATGAAGGGTTTTGCAGTTTGATTAAGTTTAGGCATTTAAACTTTAGGATTTTAAGTTTAATATAGAACTATGTTTAGGTTACCATGGCTACAAAAGTAACGTGTCAATGAAGCAATTCTTAATATGAAAGTCACATGATGACAACACACAGAACGTAATGATAACTTTTGACAACACTTTGGTTTCACACCGGTTTGGAGGGTCACTTTGAAAATGTATTCTGATACAGTTACTAATTACCTGTTAGTCAAGTAAGCAACCAGAAAATCTTCATATTAAGAAGCTGAAATCAGAGAACTTGTACTTTTTTCATGACTCAACAATAAATTGATTATCAAAATAGATGCAAATTAATTTAATAGTCAATAAATATAAAAATAGTGTTTCATGCTGGTTGTTGGTTTATTAGTTTGTCTACCTGTTCCTTCTCTTGTGTGTAGTTTATTGATTGATTGGTCAATTTAAAGACAAAAATGGCAAAATATCCGCCCAGTGAAGCATTTTTTCACTGGAGGTCTGACAGCTGTAATCCTGCTAATAATCCACATTTTTACTAAATGTATCTGTAATCTGATTATGCTTTTTTCAAATCTGTAACTGTAATGGAATACAGTTACTTTTTTGTATTCAGATTACATAATCATGCTACATGTAATCTGTTACTTCCTCTATGTGGACTTTCTCCCTCGTCATGCTACATTAACTGCCCGGGGCATCTTAACGGGTACCGTCCACGTCTGTATGAGTCGCCGAGGGGCGGTGACGTTTTGGCGCAGACAGAGTTTCCATTTGAAAAACCCAGAAGAGAACCATAACGTCACTGCCATGTGCAGATATTGTAATAATTAACTTTAAAAACTGAATGTTTTGTCACTGGAGTTTTGTATCATCTGATATCTCTGATAAGACGACTTTCTTCTCTGGTGTCAGGTGGCAACAAGTTTATCCACCTGAAGCTGCTTCGTAACAACAGGATTCTGGTTTATTACAACTTGTTTTTATTTATTTATTTAGAGCTCATTTTTTCTATCAGTTATGTTCACTTTGTGCTCACCAAGTTATTCTCTGAGATCTGGTAACAGAGGTGGAACAAAGTCATTGTTTTGCAGGTCACAACTATTTCAAATTCAATTCATCGCTCTCATGTCTCAAGTCAAGACTGACAAGTCCCAAGTCCTAAACTTTGAGTTTCTTTCGAGTCCCAAACGAGTCATAATGTCTCTTCACTTAATGTAAAACCATTTTCACAACAGAGTGTCGACTTGCGGTCTTCGTACAACTGCAGATGTTGAATGAAGTTGGAAATAGTTGCGTCTCCGTCTGCATGTTAGATCTTCATGGTTCTCTGCCGTCTGATTGGTTCAAACAAAGTGGATCTGGTGAATTAAGTGTCAACCTGCTGAGAATGAATCAAGTATTTGCAAGTCAAAAGGCTCAAGTCCAGAGTGAGTCACAAGTGACAAGAGACTAGAGTCTTAAGTCATCAAATTTGTGACTCCAGTCCACACCTCTTCATTTTTTATTTCTTTTTTAAACCTTTATTTAACCAGGAGATTGAAATCTCTCTTTCTAGGGAGACGTGGAGAAGACAAATAAAAACATACAGAAAATATAAACATGGAACACACGAGGAGGAGATTAAACCCAGATCAAATAAAACTGTTGCATTTCTCAGTTTCATGGACTTTTAACAAAGCTTGAAAGTTTTCCAAAGGTACTAAATTATTAAGATGCAGCGTGCTGCAGATTATTCCACATCAGGGGAGCAAAAAGACTTTATTCCCAAGTTCAGGTCAAACCCTGGAAACAAGCCTTATGCTGAAAACAAAAACCCATTCAGGAGGTTTTTAACGTGAACCTCCAAAGAAAGCTTGTCGTCGAAGATACTTTTTCAGTTGAGTCCCCATTTGAAGTTAAAATGTTTGTGTTAGCTGGGGACTGGGAACAAGCCCTAGAAAAAGTCATAAATTTAGTTTTTTGTTAGCATGAAGAGCTAACTTGAGCTCGTGTAGTGAGGCTTGAAGCTGTTGAAACGCTCTCTGAAGCTCGTATTAGAGAACCGGCAGCTGAGCAGGAGACCGTGTCGTCTGCGTAAAGGTGCAATTCAGCAGTTCACAGGTCCTTCCCAACTGTTCTTTATAAATATTAAAAATTAAAACAGGAGCTAAAATCCAACCTTAGGGGACACCCTTGGAAATATATTTTAAAAAATCTGATTTAAGACCATCTGTGTGCGCTCACTGCACTGAAAATCCACTCAAACCCAAACAAAACAGACAATAACAATACCACAATAATTGAATAACACAAAAAAGCACCTAGTAACCTGATTGTTAAATACAACCCATCAAAAATAAGAAAACGAGCCAAGTCTCAGTCAGGAGAGAGGATCCTACAGTAAAACCCAGAGAAAAAACAAAATATTCTTGACCCGAATGGATATGGATGCAAAGGTGTACCATCATTTGACATTTAAGGGGTAAAATGTATGTCACATGACCTCAGAAAACTAACCTGTCTGCTGTTTATCGAACACGTATGAAAACGGTAAAGTGCAGCCTTCCATAGTTTATCATGCAACACGATTCATTTCCCTTTCAAAAGTCTTCTTTAATACAGCTGACAGGATCAGACTCTTTTTCAAAAAAAATCACTGATTTAGTAATCAACTTCTTCCTCTGTGGTGGGAGAGAAAACAATTCCAAAATAAAAGTGGACTCAAAATGGGAAATGTTTTAAAATGAGCACCGATGAAATGCTGCTGTTTACAACCCTGACTGCACAGGGACGCTCAGTAAGTGCAGCAGGTCGAGGTTTACAGCAAGACGTGATAAAACGGTGATGGACGTTCACAGTCAGACAGTTTGGGTCACAATTTCATCGTTCACCTTCGTTTTTTCCCTCTAAATGAGTTTGGTTAACCTGGAGGTTTGTGTCCAACATGTCTGATCATGTCTCGTCTTGTCAGGGTCAAGAAACTCTGATGTCTGTTCCCAGATATCAGATATTAATTTCAAAAAAATCTTATGATAATTGATTGAAATGATGGTGAAACTTACAGCGTCAGATTGAGATGATTTCTCATCTCTTTACACTAAATAAGAGACTTTTCAGATTTTTAAATGCATGATTCAGTTGGTTTAAACCTAAATGTCACGTGTTGTATTTTCCCATGCTGCCTGTCACACAGTGACAAAGATAGTTTGCGTCTCGTCCTGGAAGTAACCTAATTATGGTGCGATAAAAGCCTCTGGCTCAGCTTTAAATGGCCGCCGTGACCGTTCTGGTCCTGGTTCTGGTCCTGGATGAATTAGCATTTTAATTCTCCTCTGAGGTCCAGCAGGGCAACAACCAAAACAACAATTATGGTGAGTGACGTGACGTGAGCTCGGAGACATCGTCACTGTGTAATCATCGCCAGAGCTCATATTCCCTCATGGCAGCGCATGAACTATTTTGAGTATTCAGAGGACTTACAGGAAGTTCGGCCTCTCGCAGCCGAACACGTGACTGACCTGAGAAATATGTACCAAGTCTCAGGAGCTCAGACATTGACTGACCGCAGGGGAATATGACATTATTCCTCCGGCAGGCCTCACAGCCCGTCCTCGTCCTTTAAAACTGTCTCATCACAACCGACACGAAGCAGTAAAGTGCTTTAAAAAGAGAGTTATCAGACTGACCGAGCTTGTTGAGTTCACATGATCGTATGTACCTGTCAGCTGCTGTTAGGTGTGTGATACACTGTCCAAACCTCCGGCTCTTTGAAGACATGAAGTGGACGGTCAGAGCTGCAAATCCATCCGCTCCATCAGCTCCGACTCCACCTGTCAGCTGCAAAAAGAAAGAAGTTATGTCGAAAGAAAAAAAAAACTCCACCCAACATCAGATTTTTGTTCCTCAGAGACTTAAACTAAAGCTGATGGCAGTGTCAGTGGTGTCCATGTGTGTCCTTTACAGGGATTCAGATTATCAGCTGTCTTACTCCCCCTGCTGGACACTGACGGTCCACACAGCTGCAGGTCAGGAGACGCTGCTGACCACCGGGAAGAGAAGTGTCATAAAACTGATCAAAACTAATGACAAATAAACTTGTCAAGGCATTTCTGTCCATAAATGCCTCTTAAGCTCCTTATTTCTTTAAATGAAGTTGTAAAAATTGCCGTTTTAATCAGAAATCAACTTGTTTCAAGGGTTGTCTACAAATGCATCCTGACAGAACAAAGCAGGTTAGAATGAAGATCTCAGAATCTAGATGTGGGAAACTCCGTCCTCAGCAGATGGAGTTTCCCACTTATCATCATACTTGCCAACCCTCCCGATTTTCCCAGAAGACTCCCATTTTTCATTGCCCTCTCCTCCTGAGATCACACTTCTCCTGCATTTCTCCCAATTTATGACATATTTTCACCACTTTTTCCCCCCTTTTCATCATCAGAACCTGTTTCTGACACTGTGCAGCGTGTATAAGCCATATTCAACTTCATTACACTACAGAGGTTTTCAGAAGAATTCCTGTTTCTCAAGTAAGTTTTAAAGTTTTCTTTTAGGGACAAGGCAAGGTCTCATGATGAGTAAATATGGTTATCATGGAGTTGATTTGAAGTGTATCTCACTGTATGCTGGAACATAAGACTTGATAAAGTTAATTACAGACAAAAATGACTTGATTAGAAAGTGATTGTTTGCAATAACTGAATATAACTTTAGTACAGCAGAATATCAGGACCAGGCATGATGGAAGAAATGAGAGCAGGAAGAATTTTTCATGATGCATTTCAAGAAAAATGTTGATGAAATGTTGAGAATGAGGTCAGACTTTCAGTATCAGTAAAAACAACAACAACAAAAAAAAATCTCCCTCATCTGATTGAGTTTTTATTTTGCCGGCAGTAACACTGAAAGTTCAACTTTATTTCTCACATTTTCTTTATTACTGAAAAGCAAATAAATGAACAAATAAAGAAAAAAATAAATCTTTCTCCTCTGATCATTTCTTCCTTTACTCTTCCATACTTTAGAGGAGACGTATGCAGGTTTCAGGAGAATATTTTCAAGCCCTCCTGTTACAGCAGTGGTTCCCAAACTGAGGGGCAGGTCCCTGTGGGGGGGCACAGAGCCACTGCAGGAGGGGCGTTAATGACCAGGGGAGAAATACAGAGTGAAAACTGCTTTAACTACAATATATAATACTGTAGTTAAATAAGAAAAGCAGTGTACGGGTACAGGATGTAGTTGTAAATTGGAATAATCCACAGAAGTTGACTTCCACATTACTTCCACTGCCACTGATATAAACTTTTTACAGTGTGTAGAAACTGGAGATCTTTTATGTGTTCTGTTTTCTGTGATGAGATGATGCCTGTGTGTTTTTATCTGTGACATTTTCCTCCTCACACAGCTTCATGTTTGCCCTCTGAGCTGCTGACTGAGGCAGAGACGAGGAGTTTCTCTAATCGGCTCCATACTGACCAGTTGGAGCTGATTATTTGGAGAAACACGACACTGAGCTCGGATCAAATCAGCCCGATGTGGGCACATGTTGCAGGTCTGGGCGTGCGTGTGGACGTCCGAGCAAGGGATACAGGGTGTGTGTGTGTGTGTGTGTGTGTGTGTGTGTGTCTTTTCC
>JAJHUR010108951.1:5374-31449 GCA_027495735.1 Lutjanus campechanus | reverse complement strand
ACACACACACACACACACACACACACACACAGGAGCTCTGCTCTAGTCTTGAAAATCTGTAGTTTTTACTCACTGACAAACCGAAACCTAAACTGTACATTTAGAGTGCAGTCAATGTACTGCCAGACTGACAACTTTGCTGCTCACCTTTCCTTCCACATTCATCATCACCCTCTGCAGCCATAGTCAGTAATTTGTCTGCCACTCATCCTCTCTCATGCTTGCTAAAGTTGCACACTCACTCCGATATGCTACTCTGACCAATTAGTACATTGCAGTGTTTGCTGTCTTACCTTTATCATCGGGTCGAAATCCAAAATAGTCCCAAGGTAGAGGCATTTTTCTTCTTTTTTACTAGTTCCTGTACCTTTATATACTAGATGGCATGTTTGTCAGCTCAGCTGCACTGCCTTGTTCACCAGCACAGAGACTGCCCCCTGGTGGTGTAAGATGAGTTGTACTGTACAGCATCTCCCAATCAATTTAATAGAAAGAGGAGCATCTATGTTTAGGACAGTATTTAAAATACCCTGCTATACATTGTCCAGGCTTTTGAGGTGTGACCTAACATCAGTGAGGTTTTATCGGCTCTTCAACCAGAGATGCATCATGTAAGAAAGGATGGCTGGATACAGATTGAAGAGGAGACAGAAAGATTGAGTGTCAGCCTTTAGGAATCAAAAGTAGGATCTGGAAGACTTTTGATAGATTAAGAGCACTGTGCTTGCATAAGAAGCCGAGTTCCAGTAGTGGTGCTCATAAGTAAGATGGCATGCCACTGTTCTCATTTCCCCCCGATGAACATCTGCAACTGCATTGCAGCTCAGCCATAATTTGAGTCTTGGACAAAACAGCTTGATCCACTTTAGTCACACTTGAAATCAGGATTAGAGAAATCTCTTGGCAAGCGATCTGAGAGCAGTCAAATCAGGTCAGTCAGAATTCGGTGGGACGCCCAAAAGGAGAGCGGGATCACGCTGTCAGCTCTGCTGTGCTCTTGTCTACCAGATGGATGGCCAATTGCCACTCCAGATGTGTTCAGAATCCATCTGAACTCAAAGTAGAATGGCATCCAAAAACAAAAAGCCTCTCGCACTCAGAGGAGTGAACTGCACGCTGATGGAGAGAGCACAGGGATAATTGTAATCAGGCTGGTGCCAGTTTTCATTACCTCCTCAGACACGGCCCTTAATGCAGCTCTGCACTCAAGTGAAACAGCGGAGAGGCTGTTGTTGTGTGACTCGCTGCTCTTATTGTGGCAGGCTGGGTGGATCAGAGGAAGATGAGACTGACAGGTTGAGATCACTGGACTCTTAATCTGTTCCTGCCTGTTGGACGTGATGTAATCTCGCACTGTGGGATTAGAAAGAACACACACATGCGCACAAAAGCACCCATAGCGTTTTCTGTGCTATTTTCAAGGGTCACTGCATGGGTTAATAGACTGTTTGAGGTATCTGAGAACTGGATAGAGGTTAGGCAGCTGTGTTATTTTTCCCAGCTCTGGCTTCAAAACTCCACCGCCGACAGGTAAAAATGCACTTTGAACCAACGTGTTTTACTACTCATGAATGCATTTTCCATTATTTCTATCAGCTGAATAAACCCAAGTTTGGCAGAACATCAGTCAGATTTACATGTGAAATGCTTTATGGCTGGGTTGTCTTTAAACGTCAGTTTAGTTTTAACTTAAAACTGAGATAAGATTTAAATCTGTTACACCAAAACTTTAAACCTAAATTAAATTAATCTTTGTTGGTGTAACCTAGTCCACGTGAACTAAAATATTTACAAAACACAGATATGTTTTAATTGCCTCTAAGCTCTCTGTTTTCTTTATGTTTTGTTTCACAGATAATTGCAATGGTCCTCTGGCATCAACGTTACCCCATTCATCCTTCCAGAGCTCCTCTCAGTCCTCCATCAGTTATGCTGCTCACAACGCCAAGCTCAACAGAAGAGATGGTGAGTACAAAAGAGGATATCCTTGCATGGATTCAATATTTCTACATACTTCAGATATGCACCACCCACCTGCTGCACCAGCTGTTACCAGTGAACCTAAACCATAAAGGTAGCAGACCATAAAGCACTCATGAATCATTGTTGTAATGATCAGATGGCTGGTTTTTGAAGGGAATGGCAAATGAGCAAAGAGGACTTTAGTGAAGAGATGAAGAGATTCTTGAAGAGATGAGAAAGAGAGTGACTGGTAGACTGAAAAAAACAAGTTTCAAAATAAATTTCAAAATCATGTTATACAAATACAGTGACTTTTATACGGCAAAGAAAGTGACTTAATCTTTTTATCAAGATGAGAAAGAGTCCTGGCTAATAAGGAAATCCTGAGTTAGGATTTAGGATTTTATTGTGACCCTCATTCACTGATGTTAAGCATCGACTACTCTTCCAGGGGTCCACACAAAACAAAAAAAAAACATGACAACAGTTACACTTACAGACAAAACAACCATGATATTAAAATCAGAAAAGTATAAATAACAACAGTCTTTCTTACAACATTTTACAATATACACATTCAGGTACCCATATATATAAATACATAGAATTTTCAAACATATGACTATACTCCTATATACAGACACATAGGCACAAGTGGAAGAGTGTTCCATGCAACTATGGCTCAACACAATACTGTGCTCTGCCTTGACTGTGTTGCTGAGACCTTTGGTAGCATGTCTGGTGGGGTCGGTACACTATGTGTGTGAGAGCTGAATGTGAGTTGACTATAACTTCCATTCAATGAAGAGAGAAAATCCACTGCATTATAGCAGGGCCACAGGGTTTTTGTTGCAGGGGCACTGGCCTCTCTGGACTCATCCCAGAACAGCCAGGGGTCATCTGGCCAGAAGCAAATGAAATGGCTGCAGACGCCAATTTAAACAATTGTACTGTGGCTATTTCAAATATCAAATGAGTAATAAGGAAAAGGGAACAGTCTGATGCGATTGTAAATGTACTGGTACACAGTGCACTGTGTTTTCATCATCTCTTGGCTCCTTATTCTCAGTCACTCCAGTGATTAGTGAGAGAGCCTCTTGGGTGGAAGGAGACTGCTGTTGAATAAATAGCATTCAACAACGCCAGCTCCCATGAGCCTTGGACATACGTCATACGTACCACCCAAAGCTAATTAGAGCTACAGTTGGTGAATGAACAACATAATAATATACCTAGGTTGTAGAAAAGGTATTAAACTATTACTAGCAGGTGCATCAGTAGTTAACTTATAATATGAGCAGGAAAAAAACAGTTTCATGTTTCAGTTTTACAAAAAGACTAATGACAGTCAATATTGTGGAAAACATTGTTGAAAAGGAGCCATGTGGAACAGAGGCTAGCCTGTTGAGCTAGAAGGACTCAGCACTCTATTGCTGCTTTCAAAATCATATACTACAGTATGCACTACATAGCCAAAATGTGTACTATTGTTTGACAAATAAACAGTAGGATGATTCTATTTTCATTTCATTTAATATTATATAGGAAAAGATTAAAAGTAACACTTACAATTAAACAGGCCTGACTCAGTTAAAAGTGGTTTACTGCAGGTTCCTGCTCTGCAGTATATGAAACACAAAATCACATCACAAAACAGAGACAGTCAACAAAAAGAAGAAAACAAACAGCAACATATAGAGAGGTGAGGACTTAAATTAAGTCCACAGACGTTATGGTTTAAGCCGGTGGTTGCAAGTGTGTCTTTCCATCAGATAGTGTTTATACTCCTGTTTAAAATATGTGACAGAGGTTATTGTTCTAATATGATATGGGATCTCATTCCAGACTTTGGTGTACATGTGAAAAAATGATCTCTGACCATAGTTGTTTATACTCCAAGATATTTGTAGTTTTCTGTGATGGTTAGAGTTTGACTTGCAAAGTGAATAGGGTCTGTTTTTATTTATTCTTTTTTTCCCCCACATCTTTGATCCACGAGGCGCTCCGTCCTCAATGGGAAAGCTGTGCTCGCCCCTGCTGAAGATGAGGCACACACTTTTTAAGCTAGCTAGATTTATTGGTGTCAATACCAGTACCCTCAAAGTGATACCAATACCAATGGAGTATTTCATTCAATACCTTTTTTTGAAGGTTCTTCTTTATGAAGAATGCTTGCAGTGATTGGCTGCGAACAAAACCATATAAATAGTCTCCTACTTGGTACTGGCTTATTTCAATCAATACCTTAAAGATACTGAGTACTGATACTCAGCCCTAATAATGGACAGAAATTTTGTAATTTTCGTGTCTGTCAATATATTTTAAATTTACATTGTCACAATGTGGTCATGAAATAAAAGGATGTCAGTGAATACTTCTCATCAAACCTTTCATCCTGAGACTTAACACTGTTCATAAACAAACACAGTTCATTTCAGCAAGGCTTTATTGGCATGACCATAATAAAATGCAATATTACCAAAGCAGATTGTACAAAATAAATCACAAGGCACAAGCAATGAAGATAATATTAGAGAAACATTTAGTTAAAAATAGAACAGGAAACTGAGCAGAACTGATGGAAATCAGCAACAATGTGAAAATAATAATAACAAACAACTCTCTGTGTACACATCAAGCACATAATACATATAATCCAAGCCCAGTGAATCACAACAATCCACTGCTGACTGACAATATTGATGTTTAATGGATTCCCTCTGCCTTTTTTATCCTCGCTCCTTCAGGAGCAGGAGGCTGGTCTCCCATGGTGACCGACCAAGAGCCCTGGCTGCAGGTGGACCTCAGGGAGCAGATGGAGGTGACGGCTGTGGCCACACAGGGACGGTATGACAGCTGGGACTGGGTTAGCAGTTACCTGCTGCTCTACAGTGACACAGGCCGGGCCTGGAAACAGTACAGGCACGAGGACGGCGTTGGGGTGAGTCTCCACATGCTTGTTTGTGTGACTTTGGATTCATTATTGATTGCTGTGTACTGTTTTCAATTGAACCCAGGCAAAATCAGACAAAATCAAAATCAGACTCAAAAAAATTAGTCTGTTACCACCTCTTATTCACACTCTGTTCCTGCGTGGACTAATCCATCGATGACGTTTCAGGTCAGAGTGAGATAACACATCCTCTCACTTTTTCTGACACATTTCAAGGTGTTGGAAGTGTATGGTGACAACACAATCATTACACGGTTTTGTTTTTTTTTCTTCTCCATGTAATGCCACAACTTGTTATGTCAGCTTGTACAAGGACTCAGGGTCTAAGAAAATAGCCTTATGTCTGCACATGTCATTAATTCTTTATTGTGTTTGCCCCAGTTATGTCAAGGGCTGCTTCAAAATGTTAAATTGTTTTTCTGGGACTTTTTCTGCTTGACAGTCCAATTAGCAAAGTTTGTTGACTGCTCCAAAGTGGCCTTTTTTTTTCATTGTGTTAAGATTAAAACAGCACAGATGTGGGGTGTGGGGATGAACATTATGTCTAGTGTTGTGTGTTACTTTTAATTATTTACCTCCCTCCATCTTTTAAAAAATGCATCATCCACTGGAATGTAGTAATTTAAAGATGAAATAAAACATCTGGAAGTTGAATGAGACAGTTCTAACTCAAGTCAAAGTCTCAGAAAGTAAACATTTCACACAAACTGTGTTCAATGATATTTTAATGGCCGTCCACACCAAGAACAATAACTATAACAACTGTAATGATGTGAGCAACCTCACCAATGAATGATAACATTCTGTAAACAGTGGTGCAAAGCACACACTGCGTGCTCCAGCTGTGTTGGCAGTGGACTCTCTAAAAACATGATATTTCACCCGGGGGCAGTGCCTTATGTCCTGCATCGCAGAGTGATGTATGACTGATGCTTGTTCTTGTTTGATCTGTGGTTGGCTCTCAGTGGGTCGTCTCATCTTTTTTTGGATAAGCTAGCAACATCAGTACCTAAAAAGTTGTTTATTAACCCCAAGATTAAACATACAAGAGACCTCACGCCTAATTTTAAGATCATTTTTAATTTCTGTTGTGATCATCAACTTAAGCGCAAAAAATAAGCTCAATTGGTATGGGGTGCATGTTATGACATTCAAACATTAGCATGACAGGATAGTGTAAATTAGAAGTAGAAGTTTCACTCATGAAAATGAAAAAGTTGAAGTGTACTTAAAGGCTGAGACTGTCACAGAGTCCCATGATGGCAACTTAGGAAAATAGATATTGATGCCCTTTTACTCCTGTACTGCTGTTTGAAAATAGTCAAAATAATCCCCAAAAATTACACTATTAATTTATCTGTATGACATAACATATATGAAAAACCACAGTGCCTGACTTTTTTTTTTGTTTGTTTGTTTTGTGTTGTTTAGAAAACTAACAATCCTTTTAGCATACAAGGAATTCCATGCTGGCCAGCATGGAGGTAACAACCCCACTAAACAATCCAAACTGTCCTTTTAAGATGAGCAGTCTGATGTCTTCACTCTCAAAAATAATTAGTTAAATCGACAGTGAATGGCAATGGATAATTCAAACATCATGTCCTTCTTTACAGTGAGGAGAACACTTGATTGATGATTATTATGAGCAGAAGTTTTCATATGTGTAAATTGCCTCTTTTGGGGGCCCTGCTGCCTTGAGAAGCAGCTCAGTCTGCTGAAGCCTCAGACCAGACACTGAATGTTAAAGATTTAATGTACCATCTGGCCATACTCTTTATATATTATACATGTACATGTTTTTGCCCTTTAAATATCTAATTAATTTGTTAATTTTAAAAAAAAATCCATTTTTAATTAGTACCAAAAATTTGTAGAGGTGTACATTTCCCTACCAGTAATACCAAATATTTACAGCGTTAAGTTTACTTAGACATTTCTTTCATTTGTAATCCGGTGATGGACTTGTTGAAATATCATGATAAACAGCACCCAGCCTCTTCCGCATGCTGTCAGCTCTCATATTGTTATATCTGGAAAGGGAAATGAAGCTGCTGTGCCGTGAGAAGATGGGACATTATGTATAGATATTACCAACATGACCTGCAGCTATCACCCTTTGTAAGTGACTCATGAGAGACAGAAAATAGAGTAAATTATTATACTTCAAATATTAAAATTCGTACAGTACTCAGCTGCACCGTACGCCATCCATGCAGTATCACAGCAGTCAAAACAGGCATCTTCATCTTAAACTTGGCAAGCATTAAAACCAGGCGTGACTGGCTTTAATGCTTGCCTGATGTGTGTTAAATGCACACTTGCACAGACAATTTAAACCCCACGCCTCCCCACTTCTCTTCAGCGCTCATGTGAACTAGGACTTAAAGATGTTGCAGGATGAATGGCAGCCAATTAGTCTGCAATCTCTAATGAAACTCACACCCAAGCTGACTAACCACCGTTTTCACCAAGACCTTGTTGACAGAAACTCACATCCGTCTGGCATTTTAACAAGTGAAGCTCAAAGGTAACGGCTCACTGCCAGAAACTGAACTCAGGGGGACTAATGAGAGAGCAGCAGCTGCTGATATAGCTGCTAGCTCTCAGCCACTCTCAGCTAATGCTGAGCCAAATTAGCTCGATGGAAAAATTATCTCTGTTAAAAAACTGGGCTAAAGATCGAAATTCCCTCTGGCATCTCCTAGATGCTACTATATTTTATAGTTATATTTTTTATTCGTCAATTTATATAATTATTTTTTTTATGAGTTGCATAAATAGACTGCAAGTTGCCTTTTGTTATACAACCAACAAAATTATCTGCATCTGTACACAGAAAATTTGTTTGGGTTTTATTAATATTTTGTGGAAAATGTACTTGAAATAAAAGTAAAAAGTAGTACTCTGCATTACATTATAAAAATAATTTCCTCCCAAGTGATAACAAGCAACTAGATCTGTTTCCATCGCTTGTTTGTACTTTCCTAAATAACTAATTCAGATTTGGATGTACCCCAACACATACCTACACGACAGAATAGCTGATTGCCAGTTACTCCCAAAATAACATGTATTACCACTGAAGAGTGCCAGCAGCAACATTACTGGACCTTAACTGTATTACATAAGTCACTTGAGGTAACTCAAGTGAAATTACACACATGGGTTTACTGTATGTTGTAAAATGGTCACAGTTTGGTCGGGTGTGCTATTTATCCATGTAGGTAGTTGCTTTTTTGCATTTTGATATTGCCTTCTCCCAAATATAATGGAACGAGATGGCACTCAGCTTGTGGTGCTCAAAGCACCTAAAAAATACATTTGAAAAATTCAGCAGTGATGCCTTTTGCCAGAAATCATGACCTGGTTACTCAAGATAATCCACATACCTTATTGTGAGCAGTTTCTTATAGGATCTATTTCCTTTCTGCCGAACTACACCCACCAAGCGTATCACCGCATTAGCTAGCTAAATTGTGCTAATGTTACAGCTCAGCTGAGGAGGATGACATTAATGCTCATATCTCCCACTGTCACAACCACGAGCCTCTCATCCACGAGTAGATGCATGCTTCATACTTTCATTCTGTGCTGTGACATGGTTGATGGGTGTAGTTTGGTAGGAAGAAAATAGTTCCTTCATGAAACTGGGGAGAGACACTGCTGTCGATTAAGAGGAGGCAAACATCTCTTTGACCGATATCTCCAAAACTTCAGGCAAAAAACAAAATAGATGGATAAATAGCACTAAAGATAATAAGAACTTTTTATCTTCCACCACTGGGTATTAAGCAGTGGTGGGAAGAGTACTGAAAATCTGTACTCAAGTACAAGTATTGTTACATTGCTAAAATATTACTCAATTACAAGTAAAAGTACTGGTGTTGGAAAAATACTTAAGTAAAATTACAAAGTATTCATCAAAAAAACTACTCAGAGTATTGGTTACTTTTAACCGATGATGTCACCGTCACCTCTCCAGACTAGGACTTTGTGTGTTTTGCTTTACCAGTAGTTAAAACACTACTGCCACGACTATTGATTAATGGTTAAATTCTTAATGCAAAATCAATTAAGGATCAATCATTAACATCCTTTTTTTGTTTTGTTTTGTTTTTCATCCATATGTCCTGGTTTTCATTGGCTTGTTTGCCATCAAATCACCTTATTGGCTACAAAAATGCAGATAAAAGGTCTGGTTATTAATTAAAACTGTACTTAGTACTCAGCTATGATTTTAAAAGTAACTAAGTAGATTACATGGTAAAATAATTACTTAAGTACAAGTAAAAGTACAAACCTGAAAATCTACTCATAAAAGTACAAGTACCCCAAAAAACTACTTAATTACAGTAACTTGAGTATTTGTAATGAATTACTTCCACCCCTGGTATTAAGACAATCAAAAATAAGTAAAAAGACTGAAAATGAAAATTGAGTTACATATAGGATTTAATATATAGCAAAATATAACTGTATATATTTTTTTCTTCCTGTACAAACATCAAAAAGTTTCCATAGTTTCTCCTTCTGTTTAACTTCTTTAAATCCTGTAATGTTTCCTGCAGTGATTCCTGTTCCTGCAAACAGTTTGTTTGTTTCACACAAGGAGCACATGAAGCAACAGGAAGGAACAACTCCTCCAGCAGCTGATAATCACCTTAATTAGAATGAAAATGACTTATGTCTGTGGGAGGAAGCATCAGGTCCAGATTACTTTTATAATCATTGAGAAGCCTTGTTTGAAAATCCTTTCAATTCAGCTGTGAATGAACTCCTTAAGGGGGAATTTAAACACTGATTTTCATGCTTGTTAAATGTTCAGGTAGATGAAGATCTAGAAGAAGACGACGACTAAAATGTGTTTGCTTGAGTACTAATTGTGTGATTGTTGCAGCAATTGTTGCAATTACACATTGTTAACTTCGCTCTTTACATACATGCATAAGTAGGCATCTTACATGCTTAAGTCATCATACCTGGTACACAGGTGCCCTACGGAGGTACGCTTGTAACACCTGCTAATGTAATAAGAGCCCACAAACATAATAAATCACAAGTGTAATACAAATCTGCAACTTTTAATGTAATTATCCCACAAACATAATAAATGTCCAACAAACACAGACATAATAGTTGCCCACTACAAACATAATACATAATTTCCTGCAAATGTAATAGCTATTACACCCACCCTACCCGAACTTGAACTGAATGTTCTTAAACCGTTATTCCACTTTGTGAGAATAAGCCATTCAGTATGTACTCACCACTATGCCGATGTGATGATGGGTGAAGGTCTTCAGTTCACAAAACAATCCTGGAGTTTTAGGAAAAACAGGGTTGCAGCCTCATCCAGTACAATGGCAGTGAATGGTGACCATGGATAAAATGTTAAAAAAAAAAGCACACAAAACAAACACAAAACGTCTCCATCCTGCTTGTGTGGTGTAATCCAAGTTGTAGCATGTAGCCGGTAGGATGTAAACACGTGCGGAAGTCTCGTGAGATCAACGCCATGTTTACATCCTACCGGCTACAGGCTACAGTTGACATTTCTGCTAAAAACATGGCGTAAATGGCGTCTTTTGCAGTTAATTTTTAATGTTGCGGCTCATGGACACTTGGATTACACCACACAAGCAGGATGGAAACGTTTTGTGTGCTTTTTTTTAACGTTTTATCCGTGGTCACCGATCTCTGCCATTGTACTGGATGAGGCTGCAACCCTGTTTCTCCTAAAACTCCAGGATTGTTTTGTGAACTGAAGACCTTCACCCATCATCACATCGGCATAGTGGTGAGTACATACTGAATGGCTTATTCTCACGAAGTGGAATATCACTTTAAGAGAGTGAGAAAAGAGACTTCTCAGCCTGCACAGGTAGGCTACTGAAACATAGATGAACCTGCTGCAGAGAAATTCTCATAACAGGGTGTTTTATACAAAAAAAACAGAGATCCTATTTAAACAAGATATTTACGTGCCACAAAACAGTACTGTGAGCTGACAAGGAATGACAAAGCTGCATAATAGCTATTGCATTTGCAGGAAATTATGTATTACGTTTGTGGTAGGCAACTGCTGTAATGTTTGTGGGGAATTTATTACGTTTGTGGGATTATTAAATTAAAAGCAGATTTATATTGTGCTTGTGGTTTATTACGTTTGTCAGCTGTTATTATGTTGGCAGATGGAACATTAAAAAAACCTGCCATTTCTGATTTTTGGGTAAGTACATTTTTTGCCTCTATTGGCACATATTTCATCCAATCTTCACCAAACTCAAAATGTTACATATTTAGATAAGCCCAAATAAAACTTATGAGTTAATTTTTGGATATGACTTATAATTTGTCTGTAATTGGTTACCAAACTTTTGAAGGCATGGCCTGATGGACTTAATGGGCCATAACTTTTAAGATTGTAACCAAATTTGTGAATTCACATGGCATAAGCGTGTTACATTTCATACACTTCTACCCACAGGGAGCATCACAGTTGTCTTTAATGAGAAGACAGTTGCACAACATATTGAAGCCAGGCACCAGTAGCTTCACCTTGTGGCCATCAATAAAAAAAACCCCACCATATCACGTATTATTGAATTATTAAAATGTTTTTGAGTTGCATCTTAAGACATGAATCACTTCTTGCTGGGACTCTTTCAGAAGCTGAGTAGCGCCTGCAGCAGCAGCAGATGCAGCAATCACATGGATTTTCTTCTTGTGAGACTGATCAGGCAAACTATAGACTTTTTGTAGTATTATGGTAAACATTAGGGGTGTGCTATATTGAATCGTTCACAATAATATCAGTATAATTCTTAATGTCATAGAAGAATTTCAGTCAGGTGAAAGTTGTTGGTTTACATAAGATAAGATGTAAAACAAACCAGTGTAACATGTAAAAAGTGCGAGAAAACAACAACAAAGGGGACAGTACAACAAACTTATTTTATCACATCCAGCCAAATCAACAGTCAGCTACTGCTACTTTTTGTCTCCAAGAATGTCATTATTGCAGAAGACACTGAAATATTGTGATTTTGTTGGACATATGGCGCCTGGTAACACCTGTGTTTACCCCTAGTAAACACAGGTGTTACCAGTTACACTAATTATGGTTCCATTCCATTCAGGTCAAACAGAGTCAGGGTGCTGCTGTTGTACATGTTGGCTTACTGGAGAGATGCTACTAAACTAAATGGAATGAGACATTAAAGGGAAACTTCCACACTTTTCATGTGGATGTCAATGTTGATGGTAAATGATGTCACATGAAGCAATAAATTCACTGTCACTGTACACGAGGAAGAACTACAGGCTGTTTTAGCTTGGACTTCTAGTCTCTAGGTAGGCAGGGGACATGCTGGATGAGTATTTTTGTCACCTAATGCAAAGTAATAGCTGTAGGCTTGGGTGGTAATAACTCGGCAACATGGGTGTGGGCATCAGAAGCTCGCCCACAATGCATCCTGGTACACGTAGGCACAGCTGCACATCTCTGAGAGTGGGAGAACTCTGCTTTCTCTTTCTAGCACACACTGGAGAATTTATTGCTTCAATTAACTACATTTACCATTAACACTGATTTTCATCATTCATTAATGATTGGGAACACCTGTTTTACCCTACTATTTCATATCAATGTGGCTGCTTTGCAAAGGGTCTGTTTGCCACTACTCAGGATTGAGCCCACTGGTGTGAATGTCATGGAGCACCTAGGACAGCTCCAAAATCAGCACCCTGGACAGCGGCTGTCACAGTCACCACACTGGTGCTAACATTTAGCTCAAAGCATCACCATGTCTGAGTGCAGCCTCACAGGGCTGCCAGCATAGAGTAAAGACAGTATCTTCATATAACTGTAACAAAATTCCCTCACCTAACCCAACCAAAAATTTAACTCAACCACTGTTGTAGGCATTTTTGGTTGCACGGAAAAATGTCTGCTAGATAAGATATTGAAGAAATAATGAAGGCCATGTTGATCCTGATCAGGGGACCTCTGGCTGACCGACTGGTGATCCGGGATTGCTATGGTATTTTCACCCATGGCAAGGTCATGTACTCACAGCTTTCTCTTCCCTGTTCCCTTAGGCTGTTTAACTAGCCAATGACCTTTTTGGACATACTGTATCGTCTTCATTGCCGGCAGCAGGATTTATCCCCTTGTGAACTGATTAAAATAAACTTATGTGCCTGTGCTGTATGCAACAGAAAGGAAAACTGTCTCAAGGGAGCTCATCACTGGAGAGGAAGAGTAAAGAGTCTTAATGAATGAGGAGAGAGACTGTTACGTAGTGACAGAGACATAAATAGAAATAATGAAGTCACTCTGGGGTTAGGACTGTTTATGTGGATAAGGGCCGGGCTCAGTCCTCTGGACCTCTGGAAAATCTTGTGAACCCTCAGGCCTTTATTCCGAGGCTTTACTTCATCTCCCAGCTGGAACACACAGGATGTTCTGTTGTAAGTTTTTCCTAAGTGGAAAAAAAAACAAACGTCATAGCTCAAGACAGCCTCGGTGGTGTGTGTGCTTGTAGTGGTGTTGCTCTTGAATACTAATGACTCATGCTGACGTGTCTGAGTTTTGTTTGCTAATGGATAGTTAGAATTATTGCACCGCAGCCTCAGTCAGAGTTAATTTGCTTCATTAGATTTTCCAGACGTTCTGCTGGGAGTCAAGTGGAAAGACGGGGTTAATAGTTATGACAAAATAATTAAGCTGAGTTTCACAAGCTGTGTAATAAACATACAACACAAATATATACCTTAATTCTGATGCTATTGAAAGAAAACAAAAGCTGCATTTTCACAGTTTTCAGACTGTATAATAAATAGCATGTAATAGTAATAATAGCAATAGTCTGAAAAGTGAAGCCAATGCAGAAGTGGCTTGAGTCTGCATTATTTCTAACGGCCAGCAGGGGGTGAATCTGCTGGTTGCAGTTTATGGTTTTAATTGGCAGTGTCAAGTTTTCTTCTATACAGCATTTAGGGTTAAAAAAGATGATAACACAGGATATGCTCTAGGACAGGGTTACCTTCTGATTGTCAGATCATCCTCAGTGAGTCCATCCAGTGTAATGCACAGGGTAGGGTCGGGCGATGTCTGCCAACTTGGCATATGACAATGCCAACAGTGAAACATCACGATGGATGATGGCATCATTGCTGCATCTTTGTCTCAGCACCACATGTCCATAACTAAAGAATAAGCACAACATGAACATAGGGGTGGGTATCAGTACTCAGTACTAATTTCTTCAAACTTGGCACAAACATCCACTTTGACTCAAGAATTATCTAATTAGATTTTCATGGTCAAAGGTCAAAGGTCAAGATCACTGTGACCTCATGTCCATCCCATTCTCATGGAGGTGATATTTGAGGAACATCTGGTGGAAATTTGAGTACATCTGGCACAAATGTCCATTTGGACTCAAGTTCATAACTCAAGATTTCATCTGCTAATGAAGACTAAATTTCACACAAATATCTGACAGAATCAAATAATGAAGTGATGACATTTTATATCCACAGGGGCAAAGGTCAACTTCACTGTGACATCTTAATTTTCTGCAGAACCACTTTTCTGGCCATTGTTCAACACGATTACTTCAGGAGAAGGGGAAATGTTGACCATATTTCACAGTTGGTAGGATGCTGAAGTGGTGAGACTAATCTTGGTTCCCCACCCTGAAACTGTGGTGATTGTATAGATCTTTGGCACTGCAGCTGGGTTGATGATGTGTGTGAAGCATCCACGTTTTACAGTTTGCAGCAACATCCATTTTTGAAGCATTGTAGTCCACTCCCAACTCACTGGTTTTTGCTGATACTGAGCTTCAGGTGATTGTTGCTGCACCATGTGATGAAGGTCCCAATCAGTCCTCTCTTCTCCTGCGTAAAAATAGTCTGTTAGTGAAGACAGCATGTTTCTCACTGGAAATGATTCAGTGGAGTCATACATGTCAATATTGAGACTGCCAAAAATACACGCAATATCTTTTATTAAATTCTTTCAAAGTCTCCACTACATATATGAGTCTGGAAAGACGTGAATGTAAAATGCGACCTGACTGGTAGGCAGAGGCATACAACCCCAAGGTAGTAATGCTTTATTATAGAGTAATGCTTTAGATTTGAAGTCACATTTCAGGGGCTTTAGATTACAGCTTGTGAATGCGGAGCAATCAAACAGTCTTCTACTGCAGTGTGTCTTCCACAAAGCCTGAAAATAACAAGGTCATGGCTGTAGCCCTATATGACAGGCACAGCAGTGTGCTTTCATCTTCTGATTCCCAATAAAACACCAGCGACTACTTTACATTATCCGGCTGAAAGTGTTTAGAAAACTCAAGCGTTGTGAGTATGTATGTCTTGTTTTTTTCCAAGGCCAACATATTTCTCTTATTTTATTTGCTCTAAAAGCTGTCTGCACTGCTACAGTAATACATCTGCTTTGACCAAATGTGTAAGCCCCAGTGCCATTTGTTAATCCCTCCTGTGCAGACGTGAATTACTCTGCATGTGTAAGTAAAGCCTGGCTCGCTCGCGTGTTAAGATTCAGCCACGAGGCTCCACTCGGTAAATGGCTCAAAATGGGAAAGCAGCGGCATAAATCACAATAACAGCCTTAACAGTCGCACAGTTGCCTTGATTATCTACCAAGAGGCAGCAGCATCCGGCTGCATTCAACGATGCCTCTGCTTCGCGGCGTTCTAAAAGCAGCTGCGAATGGTCATTTGTGCCGGTGGTCATTGTGTTTCTGTTGTTGTGGAAAGCTGAATTATTGGCCTTGTCTGACTGTGTTGAACTATCACAAAACCCTGGAGCGCGTCTGTCAATGATATATATTTTCGGTTCTTTATAGTACGAGTACTTATTGATTTGATATGTCACATGCCTTGAATCGGTTAATCAGTCATTTGAGCGGAGAGAGGTTGTTTGTCTCTGCTTCTGTCTCCATCTCTCTCTGTTTCTCTGTTTATGTCCCCTGGCTTTGTCTGCTGCAGACTGAAAATAGAAGAGGGGTGGAAAAGAAAAAGAAGAATGACATCTTACCATTGTACTCAGAGGTTTTTGTTTTTAGCTCTGCAGGGTGAAAAACACAGTACGAGAGGCCTTATTTTGCCCCTGGCTGCCTCAGTGGTAATTTTTCCTCACACAGACTTGTTTGAACGGATATTCTCATATTTCTACACCGCACAATGATTCTTATCACTTTACATCAAATAGTATGTTCAAGGATAGGAGGAAGATTCTGCCCTTGGGTTTGCTTTGTCAGCACTTTGTTGTCGTCTGTGCTGTTCAAGGATTTAGATTTTTATTCTGCTTATATTTCAGGTATTCAGCCTGCTACTCCCTGCACTCTTAAATATAGAGGTGTTGGAGACAATGCGTGTGACAAAGGCAAACCACTCACACATTTTCTTTGTCTGTCCTGTTTTAAATTAATTTTGGCATTCAGTGATAACAGCTATTATGACTGTTATGACTATGTGTGTTATTCAAAGAAAATCTCCACCAGAGCTATTGCAAGAAACAGATCAGTATCTATACAGAACACTCACAACCGCAGCAATGAAGCAAATTACCAGAAACTGACTAAAGCCTGTAAGCCCATCAGTTAAAAATGGAAATTAACCATACAGGAAATTGAGAGAATAACATAAGAGACAGAGCACTTAAGACGGTGGTTTAAATGGATGAGTTATGAGGCCATTAATGAATTTAATTAATTAAATATTGAATTTATGAAATTAAATACACTCAGTATATTAAAATAATTTACAAAGGGAGAGTGGCAGATCTTGGGAAAAGATACACACATGTTTAGTATACTGTACACAGTTTGGTGGAGAAGTAGACACACACGCACAATAACACACACATAACACACAATAATGCCTTTCTTTTTTGTTTTGTTTTTTGTTTTCTTTTCTTTCTTATTTCTGCATTAAGTTTCTCAAAAATCATGCAAGCTTGATTAGGTGTTTGTATTTATATGTGTATTTGTATTTTTTATGTGTATGGGTGAAGATGAAATCTTAGCTTTTGCATTTGTATCACTTGGTGTCTGTATATAAATGTATATATAAATATGAAAAGAAAAAGCAAAAGCAAAATACATTGCAATTATAGGTAAATAGTGTATACTTTGCAGTTGTGTTCTATCATGAATTTATTGCTAGAAAAGTATGTAAAAATAAATAAATAAATAAATAAATAAATGAATGAATAAATAAGGTGCTGACTAGAACCACAAAAGGTTCTTCAGCTTGTCCCCATATCCCCTTTTTGGCTCCACCTTTTATAAATGTGTTACTTGAAACCCTTTCAGAGAGGTCTACTGAGAAACCTACATGAATGGTTATACCTAGAACTATCTGTGAAAGGTTTCACCCAGAACCCACGATAGGAGGTTCTACAGAGAACCATTCTCTGGTGTAATAATTCAATACTGAGCCCTCTCTGGGGGCTCTATACAGACTCTTTCCACCCTCTCAGAGTGCTAACAAGAACCCATCCAGGGGGTCTGAGAACCTGTTAATGTTCCAAGTGTTTTATCTGGAACACACTCAAGAAGTTCTACAGAGAGCCTTTTTATATTCTAAGCATCTAGAACCCACACAGGGAGTTCTACCGAGAACCTACTTACATTCCAATGGTTTATCTAGAACAGACTTTGGGGTTCTACAGAACCTTTTTCATAATTCAAGGGTTTTACTTTGAACACACCCAGGAGGTTCTGCCAAGAACCCCCTGGTTGTGTTCTAGGTAAAAGTTCACTCAAGGATCCTAACAAAACTCTTTCTTTCAAAAAGGTTTTGGATGACAAAGAGCCTTACAAATAAGTCTTGACAAACCCTCTCTTCTAACACTCTTCAGAATCAAATGGTTCTGGGTAGAACCTCAGCCCTTCAGGTAGAATGCGTGTGGAACCCTTATAGAGCATGGTGAAAAACTGTTCCTGTTCACATGTTTCTCAGTGGAGCCATGGTCACTGGCTTTACATCACTTTTATGCTGCCATTCTAACTGTAGTCTTTGTCCCTCTGTACTCCTGCAGAGATTTGTCGGGAATATGAATTCGGAGGCTGTTGTCCAGAACAAGCTTTCCCACCCGGTGAGAACACGTTTCCTGCGTTTTGTCCCTCGTGACTGGAACCCCAGTGGCTGGATGGGCCTCAGAGTGGAGGTGTACGGCTGCTCCTACAGTGAGTAACGCAGAGACACCCTGCCATTAATACCACACTCTGAAAGCACTCAGTCACATAGAACCTCTGTAGTTACACCGCCCAGACGGATTTGTTCATTTGTACATCCGGCTTTTCAGCTCCAGTCTTGATGGAGAGTAATGAGGACTATTTTCTCTTCACTTGCTTCTAACATGCCGTTTGATACTCCAGAAAGCACTGAAATGATGACACAAAGAAACGGCAGCCAGGGTGTGAAACATATATCTGCAGTGTTCTCCACACATTCAGCACATTCCAGGATAAAACCTGAAAGTTAGATCACCTAAGCCAGTCAAATGTTGGAACATGTGGCGATGCTGTGGCTCTGGGTTTCAGTTGTTAGAACAATGGGCTTCATGAAAGAACCATTCACCTTCTCATCTTTGAAAATGTTATGAATTTTAGTACTCTTAAATTGTTCTTTAAATGTCTAAATAATCATGTGTCACTACTGTTTTCTGAACTGGCCACCAGGCGTCAGAGCTCTCACAGAGTGACCACATGAGCCTCCACCAGTGGTGATTGTCTTGTCTCAAGATACAAGACTTCATTCTGTCAGTCTGCTCTTTCTGTGAAGGGGGCAAAACTTTGGAACTCTCTACCCACTAATCTAAAATTAGAGACCAATGGTAATGCTTTTAACAAAGGACTCAAGCAATGGCTAAAATCAAAACAACAGTGCTCACATGAATAGTTTTAACTGGATGATTGCTTGACCATGTTGCCTTTGCTTTGTAGCTTATGTATTTAATCTGAAAAACTGCTTCTCTTTTACTGTTGTAATGTTATTGTACACTGCATTTTTTCTCTTTCTTTTTTTATTACTTTTATCATTTTTATCATTTCAAAAGCTTCCTGTGGACAAGTGTTGCAAATTAGCACACGTGCTAAAACACTCAAACAATGCATCTGGTTTGTCCAATGTAATTGTGATGTCCACACCAAATAAACAATAAATAAAATAAAATAAAGCAAAAGTAAATATTATTTTGTAAACACAGGGTGAAAACTCTGGGCCTCATGCAAAAACACTCCTACGAACAGATGTGTTCTTCGGTGGTTTGTAGGAGAACTGGCTGCTTTTATCAATTTTCTCATATTTAGAATTTTCTTTCAGACACAAATATAATTTACAAGTTGTTAAGACCTGTCATAGGAGTCATGAACAGTTTATCTGCTGTTATCCAAACCTTCGTTTTTCCCACTAAAGACTGAATATTTTCATTAGTTTGAATTAGTTTTATAAAAGTAAATTTACATATAAGACCACATAATCATCATCATCATTCATTTAATTATTTATTGTTACATATTTATCAGGCGTGTTGATTGTACATTGACATGTAGGTTTATGAAGTCGTTGTCCAGGGGAACATCCTCCATTGCAATGCCTGACAGCAACATCACCTATTACTGTAAAGTACATATTCTGTAGTCCATCTCCATGATGGATACTTCCCCAGCATTAACTAGTTTTTCACGTGTCCTGGCTTTAGCAGGTCCCTCCCTGCTGATGCTGTTAAAATGATAAACTTTCCTTTATGGATATCTAAAAGCACGACTTCAATCTCCAAACTCTTGAAGTTCTTCCTTTTATTCTTTGAGGCCATTTTCATGAATGAACACTTCCTGACATATGGAGCAGGAATTATTGCCTAATATGGTATTATTGAGGCAGTAATTATGGTAATTTACAAGCCATTTACACAGTTTTCAGTTAACATTAGAATATAAAAATGTTCTTGCTTGAGGCCCATTGTGTATAGCTTTATAGAATATATGTACTATGCAGCAAACTGAAAAATCTCCCAAATGCTCCAAAACACTTATTTACCCAATTTTTATACTCTGTCAGACCCCATTTTGTTTTTCTTCTGACAGGT
The DNA here is from genome assembly GCA_027495735.1 of Lutjanus campechanus. Taxonomy (NCBI): domain Eukaryota; kingdom Metazoa; phylum Chordata; class Actinopteri; order Lutjaniformes; family Lutjanidae; genus Lutjanus; species Lutjanus campechanus. Next base: position 11,399 of record JAJHUR010108951.1, on the reverse strand, counting down.
CTGTTCTAGTTTAGACTGCAGGCAACTTGTGTTATTTTCTAACACTGTTTACAATAAAACAGTGTTCACTGGAGTTGGTTTTCTTGAAGAAAAAAAAAAAAACATTGCTGCAAAGTACAGAATAATTTGTATAAACTATGATGACCCGCAGAAACACAAAGTGGGGACAGATGATGTACAAAACATGCCCAGTGCAGCGTTGGTCATTACATGGATGGTACTCTCATACTGAGGCTGTTAAAGGTGACACTATTCTAACACAAGCGGGCCAATTAATACCAAATTCATAATTTAGTTGGCTTGTTTATCTGTCCCATCATTGCTTAATGAAATCGTTGTCTCAGTGAAAGGCTCTCTTCCTGAGATAAATACCTCATTATCTCAGGATGGCATGGGTCTATCCATGTTGGTCTCATCAGTGAGTCATTGTAAAAGGTGTCCCTCATAACACAGTAGCGATGACAAAGGGGTAACTAAGTGGGCCTATTCACAAACTGCAACATGCATTGGTAAGCTTCAAGTAGTGAAGCACACACCAGATGTGCCTCACAGACAGAAAGAAGCAGTCAAGGTACAGTACATGAAATGTGCCAATCCTGGGAGCAAGTGTGAAAATAGCTATTTTCTCTTAGCCCATGAGGAGTATGCCAGGACACAGCTGGTGTGTGGGTTTATATAGAAAACAATCGCTGCGGGTGTTCTAAAAGTGCACATGCCTCCACTGTGTGGTATTAATTAATTATTATTTGAAGTGGGGTTGAATGAGGTACCTCTCAATAGTCAGAGTGTATTACCTACAGTAGATGGTGGTCAGCACGCCCCCAGTTTGGAGTCCTGGTGTAGGAAGCTTAGCAATGCACTGCTGTGGACAGGGTCAGCAGAAAAACACATTTTGGATACTTAAAAAACCCTTCTGAAAAAAAACATATCAGTTTAAGTGTAGGTTATATTTAGAATATTTTCACTGCTTTACGTAATGCCTGCCTGCTTTTTCTGACAGGAAAGCTGCCATTACATATATATGTATAAGCTGAATACATCTCTTTCCAAACCAACCAGACTCCATTGGCAAAATCAATCATTTTACCTGGTATTTTGTTTCTGGTCTACAGCTGCTTTGATCGTTTAGTGTGTTTGTGTTATTCTGCGACTTGGTGTTTTACAAAGATAGTTCGGATTCAACAAAGTCACACAATAACACAAACAAACTAACAGATTCAGGTAGCCGTAGACCAGCAACTCCTGTGTTCTGAGAGGTAAAATTACAGTTTTTGCCTATAGAGTTGTGGTTGTTTGGAGAGAGTGATATTTGGCTTATATATAACGATGATTTCCCGTTGGGAAAGTCTGTCTAACAGCAAGGTAAAGTGGTAAAATATTCTAAATACAAACTGATATTAGTGATATGGATTTCGCTGGTTGCTGTCTTGACCCGGATAAATAATCAACAAAAATACTGATTCTTTTTCTGATGGACCTCTTCTCAAGTGACTAAGATGCATTTTGTTGCTGATCCTGTCAACCGCAGTATGCTTCTCCAAAATAGAAGCATGTTAACTACAATACAATTAATGTTGGCTATGAATTATCTTACGTAAGATAATGACATAATTTTTCATTCATTTTTTTAAATTCTCCAAATAACGCAATTGTATTATTATTTGTAAATAATTATCTTAAAATATTTAATCATAAAAGATTATATAGTGTTTCCATAAAAAACAGATTCTACATTCCCATACCTAACAAGGTAGACCTCTGTGACTGCACAGTGGATCAAAAGAAATGCTGTTCAGACCAGCACACAGTAACATTTATATCCTGAGCAATCCTCAATAAAATACATGTAATGGGGATTCACTGACACACCTCTCCCACACATTGCGAAGCAGCAATAACTGGATGAGCCAGTGAATTAATGCACTGTGAAACACACTCAGAATATCCCACAGTGATCAGTTTTATGATGTCCAACCACCACGCAGTGGTGAAGTTTATTATTGTTGGATAAGCAGGTATAAAACTAATACCGCCTCATATACTTCCTCCATTGGTCAGTATATTTTTGGATTCATTTGTCTGCCTACGAATATAAACTGCTGAAAATGCCATATGAATTATTATATTACTGATGAATGACTGTGGCCAGACACATCAGGCAAACACTGTTTTTTCATGCTTTGGTCAATTTAGAGAATTTAGGCTATTTTGCTTCCATAACATGTTTTCTTGCAGATATACAGAGTAAATAAACTTTCCAGTTTTATTCCTATCTATATTTTGAAGGTGTTTACAGATGGATTACCTCATATATCATTCATAGCCTGATTTATATAACATTTTATTCCTAAAAACATGGCGAAAATAGATTTATCATGGCTGTTGAAATTCCCTCTTTAAAATCTTTGACTTTAATAAGTCAACAAAATGAGACAAGAGTTTTGAATATGGCTTTATCCAGTTTTCATAGTTCTGTGGTGGAATTCTATGCAAATTAGACAGACTGACTGACTGACTGACTGACTGACTGACTGACTGACTGATAGATAGATAGATAGATAGATAGATAGATAGATAGATAGATAGATAGATAGATAGATAGATAGATAGATAGATAGATAGATAGATAGATAGATAGATTTCAGAAAACCTGTGATAAAAAATGTTTTAATGTAAGTGATCATCTAAGCAAGATTCCTGGTGATAACTACTTGTTAAAATCTTTATTGTCTTCACTTGTGTCTTTAAACCACTAGAGAGACATGGGCAGGTTACATTGCTATGCAGCTCATTGTGCTGCATTACAGAGCGTAATCTATACAGGAGTGTCTCTCTGAAGCAGGATTATATAGAGGTGACACTGAGAATGCCCTCATCCTATTAACTGATCTCAGATATATTCTCCATGACTCCCCGAAATCAATTGTATATGAATGAGGAGAGTAAAGGAGGGGGAGTGTAATATGGATTGAGATTGTCTTCATTTTGATAGGGAGGAGGTGGCTGGTTTGGGTGCCGTGATTAGAGCAAGGGCTTTTTGGCTGAGTACAGTACTCTTTTCCTTCCTTCCAGCACTGCTGCAGTGTGTCAACACAAAGCCACTTTCAAACAGTGATCACCAGAGCTGCATGTCTCAGGACACACTGTATAAAGACTGATTAACCTGTGCTGTTATTTGGTACCAAATCCACAGTGGAAAGACTCTGCCAACTGTTACTGCCGCTTGATTACATTTTTAATCGTTTGATTGTTTTGATAGTGGAGATGCTGAAAGGATTATTATTTTGTATTAAATTTAATTTAATTACAGTCATGAGTGGCTATGTTCTGACTTAAATCAAATTGTCCAAAGCGATTTTGTACCATAGCCCACGCTTACTTATCACAACAAGAATCTCTTATTTTTCTTGCATTTCTCTTTTGTCAAATTTTTTCGCTGAGATATGACAGAGATTTGAGATTAGTTTTAAGTATTTTTATGAGCAAAAATCAACCACTTCAACCCTCCCAGCAACCTTCTAGCATTAGATTTGTTATGTGTCATCTGTACACCTGAGATGCCAGGCATTTTTCTATTTCAATTTGAAATGAAACTAAATTACTGCCTGTAAAATGCAAAAATAATTTGTGAATACAGATGTATTTTTCTGTTTTTCTCCCATTGTGACTTTCAGCGTCTTCTTTATTTGTTTATACAATTTTATTCATATAGCACCTTTTAAAACAAAGTTACAACAAAGTTACAAAGTGCTGCACATGATATTGATAGATGAAATAAACAACATAAATATTTTTATTCTATTTACAGTTAGTGTGTATTGTGTAAAAGGAAAATATATACTTTCTTCCATAAAAATTGCAGCTTTTATCATAAGCACAACCCACGTTAGTACTTTAAAGCTTATATACCACTCTTTGATTCTGATATCACATAGTTTTCAGTAATTCCAGGTAAATATTATTTGTGATATAATTTATATGCTGAAATAAACCAGTGTATTTCTGACCCCAATATAAAATAATTGAGATAAACCCACAGTCATTCAGACTTCAGCACTTTTTAAATATTTTTTGATTTTCAATACAAAAATAGAGACCTTGGTCTCAGTATGACCCCACTGTCAAAAAAAAAAAAGTTGAGTAAATGTAGTTAAGATTTAAATTTTTCAATTTGTACAAGATGCAGAATTAATGATGTATACATGGAACTTTCAATACCACAGGCTACAGGCAGTTATAGCACAATCAAAAGCACAATCGTCCTTGGATTTGCAGAGCGTACACGGTGTAAATAAATGGATGATCTGAGTGGCCCAGAGGTGGAATGGGGATGCAAAAGTTTGGAGATGTATGAAGGCGTGTGGCCGTGTAGGACCTTGTATGTGTGATAAGCAGTATTTTGAGTGAGAGCTTTTTTCCAGAATGTGACCCTACAGTCATTACATTTTGAAAGTAGTGCAAGCATGTAGACCATTTTTCTCACAATTCATTGAAGGTAAAGTGTGCAATACTGATTTAAGAGTTACGCTGATTTTCTTTTAGAGTCATACGTGGCAGACTTTGACGGCAGAAGCTCCTTGCTGTACCGGTTCAACCAGAAGTCCATGTCAACGGTGAAAGACGTGATCTCTCTGCGGTTCAAGAGCCATCAGGCCGAGGGTGTTCTGCTGCATGGAGAGGGCCAGAGAGGAGATTACATTACCCTGGAGCTTCACCGTGGAAGACTGGACCTCTATCTCAACTTAGGTGCTCTCCCTCGAAAATCAATTTTTTTATTTCCTCCAGAATGTAGTCTTGCAATGAATGTGAGTGCCTTCATTTTGACTTTGAGAATTATTGCCAGATTGAGAAGATATGAAGCCTTTAAAAGAGATTTATATTGGAGGATGTTTTCATGATAGAGAGGTAGCACAGCAATGTGGTGGTTATCATTGGTACATCTCATCATTTCCACCCAGTAATGAGTTTTATATACCAGAGACCAAATGAATGTCTTCAAATTGCTGAAATTGTCAGACCAATAGTTAAAAAAAACCAATGGGTTCTAGAAGTACAAAATCTTCATATCAGGTCGCTGTTTACCAAGTAAACTGACTCATACGAATATGAAGAGATCATAAGAAAACTGTTTCAGCCATTTTGACATTTTTTTGTTAATAAATATGAGAAAATAAGAAAATTCAGGCATAGGGCAGGGTCTCTGCAGATATGTACAGCCACCACCGTACACTTCCAGTGGGTCATAATTGAATGAGAGGGATTATGTTTATGTGAGTCTATACTTGGGCTGTGATTGAGGGCAACACTTGCAATTCCACCAGCAGCGCCTCAACGCATCCCAGAAGCAGCACATCAAATACGCTCCGAGTCTATTTTTGACGGATGCCACGTCAAGCTGCACAGTGCAGATCGATTGAGCCCCATGCAGACTTTCAATCATAATAACAGACAAAAAAGATTGTGTTTAACTACATAGCCTACTTATGCATGGTAGAAGCACAGAAAGCAAGGAAAGAGGACCAAATCTGAGCAAGTCAACATAATGACATGGGCAAAAAGCTCTGCTGCTGAAATGCTATGCAGCTATGTGGAGGATGGATCAAGTCTTAGTTGACCATGTTTTCCAATTTGCCATTAGGCCCAGGTCAAAAATTTTAGGAGATTGTTGTAACACAGACCTTTTTTCTTGTAACACTGTAGTCGCCAGTGTACTGCTGCTACCTGCTCTGTAGCTGTGATTAGCTAAGCTAGGAGGGCGGAAGCTAGTGTGACGACTGGGAATGGGTGATTTAAAATTACAGCGGCTGTGACCAGGACTCTGCCTTAAAAAAGTTTTCGGCCGGGGCGGAGGTTTAGCTCAGTTGGTAGAGCATCCGCCCCATGTACTGAGGCTGTGAGTCCTCTGCAGCGGCCGCTGGTTCGACTCCTGCCTTCGGCCTTTTGCTGCGTGTCATCCCCTCTCTCTCTGCCCCATTTCCTGTCTACTCTTCAGCTGCACTATACAATAAAGGCACAAAATGGCCAA